>NQII01002072.1:184545-217472 GCA_002778355.1 Clitarchus hookeri
GTGACGGTGGGATGGTGCCGGTGGTGGTGACGGTGGGATGGTGCCGGTGGTGGTGACGGTGATGGTGGCGGCGACGGTGGTGGTGGTGGACATGGTGGTGACGGTGATTGCGGTGATGGTGGCAGTGATGGTGGTGGTGGCGGTGACTGGTGGTGGTGATGGTGGCGATAGTGGTGTGGTGGACATGGTGGTGGCGTGGTGGTGATGGCATGGTGGTCGCAGTGGCGGTGATGGTGGCAATAGTGGCGGTGATGGTGGTGGCGGTGATGGTGGTGGTGGTGGTCATGGTAGTGGTGGTGATTATTGTTGCGATGATGTAGTAGCGGTGGCGGCGATGTGGTAGCAGTGGTGGAGATCTTGACCATTAGTATTAACACTACTTGTTTAGCCAGAATCCTTTTCTTACAAGTTTTTAAAAAAGGAGGTGTGGTTGACGTAGTGCACAATACTGGCATACATTCACGTGTCTGTAAATTAATGCCACGAGTACTCAAGTAAAAGAATTATAACACAATCACAAAGTATTTAATGAGCGAAAAATCCATCCTCTCGGATTGTTCAAGACGACAAAAGTTTATTGCTTTACTGACATTTATGGCCGTTTCCGATAGATTCGAGAGTTTTGTACAAAGTTCACGAATGTCTAGGCGGAAAATTCTAAATTAAAGTCTACAAGGGTTAAATACTGTGGGTGCGTAGCAAAAATAATCAAATTTATTGCTTATGCACATGGTATTCTGTAGTATTTCCTTGATATTTTGGGCCAATGAAACATTTCTATGGCGAGTTGTGTCCAACACTTTAGGTATATTGTCAACCATACTTTGAATATATATCGTCAACCATACTTTGGGTGTATCGTCAACCATCCATGGAGGATATCTTATACGATATGTTTCTAGAGTAGGTTTGTTTTCCCCACCAGCATGCACAGCAAAAACTACATTTGCTGATATTGCAACGTGTACAGCAGCGAAAGAGCTACTTTATTTCACACGTTTCGGCGTACATGTTATCACATTGAAATTCCCGACATGAAAATATTTGCCTATTTCAATCTAGTTATTAGCAGTTCCTAAATATTACTTCCCTTTATTTCCCACCAACGTCTATGGCGTGGTAGTCGCACGTTGTTTTAGGGTACGAGTAGTTTACATTCGCTGCGAACGTATTCCAATTGCACAATTGCAGTAACTTCTTCGTCAAAGTAAACTGGTTGTGTAAATACATCACGACATTTAATTTGTACTGGCTCCAATTAGCTGCTACGAAGTAAACGG
Organism: Clitarchus hookeri; assembly: GCA_002778355.1. Classification (NCBI taxonomy): domain Eukaryota; kingdom Metazoa; phylum Arthropoda; class Insecta; order Phasmatodea; family Phasmatidae; genus Clitarchus; species Clitarchus hookeri. The sequence goes on from NQII01002072.1 coordinate 185,826, forward strand.
TACGGTAAAGATGACAATTTGGCTGGATTTTCTGCACTTGTTTAAATAAAGTACCAAGTCAAATATAGTGACATTCGTTATGCTGCTATATTCAAAGCATAGTACCTGCATTAATATTTTTTTAATAACATCAGCAACAACTATTGCTGGAAAAGATTACCTTTAACTAATTTCAGGACCTTCTACCAAGTTCAGTGTTTCTAAGAATAGTATTACCGTTTATTTATATTTGTGTCAGAGGTGTAACCACACAAAAATATTCTGTTTTAAGCACGTCCAGCCATGGTAGCTGAACAGATTTACAAGACACGCAGTTAAGGTAACTTGTGTGTTCAAGACTTCCGATTATTTTTTCCCTCCTTAAATACACTGAAGCAGAACTTTGTATGATAACCAATTTAATTAGTAATCCCAGCCGAAACACAGTCGTCTTAAATTTTTAGTACGTATTTGGGGATAAAGTCCCTCCACTGCCGGTTCTTCCAAAGGAAATTTGATTTTACGACGAAATAATCACTGCTGTAACTGCGATTTTCCAACGGGTTTCTTTAGTAAATAAGTTTAAAAAATAAAATTAGTTAAGTGAATGTCAAAAATAAAAGATGCTACCTGTACAGTTATTCAATTTTTCGGGCATTTTCGGTACCAAAATATTTTTAGAGTTTTAAAATCGTATTGGCAGAGAGTAACTTTGTGTATTTTGAAGGCCTATTTTAATGAGATTTACGCAATTCGTTTACATGTAATCCGCAAAATTATATACCGACTCGAGTAGTGTAGATGGATGGGACGTAGACTACTACAGAAGGAATCATTTTCAGAAACTGTAACTGCGAGGAGTGTTGAACACTGTTTCATACGTTTATGCTCAAATCATTCGTCGTTCTAACATGGTTTCGATAACTTTATAGGGTTTAAACAATTGCATAGTACTTCAAACTTAAATTTTTCTCACAAACACTGCTAAAGTATACGTAACACAATTTTTTTAATTTTGCTCTGCTTGGCTTTTATATGACATACTGCACAATGTGTGTTTTGTTGTGCGCATTTATCACACACAATAACGGAAGGTACAAGCATTAATTAGCATAACAAATCGGGGCGACAGCCGTGGGTTTTACGTGGATAAGTCTGCGCTAAAGGGTAATATTTTCTTTGGGATATGAGAATGAAAGTGACGAAAAGGATAATAGGCTTATATGACTTAAATCAATAGATATATGCGATATCTTTCGTTTGGCACCAAAATGAGTGCGCTAGCACACCGGAGTTGCGAGACATACTGCCGGAAAGATTTTTTATCGTGTTATTATTTACTAAGTTATAGTGATAGTGTTGAAATGGAGTCGAGTGGAGAGAATTAGGCGGCTCATGACGAGGTCTTTAGTGTCGACGAGGGCGGAGTGAGGTGGATACTGAGCAGCACCGGACTGCAAGAGCGGAGGAAACGGGATATCCTCGAGAAAACCTGCCGTGCAGCGGCATCGTCCGGCACGATTGCCACGTGCGAAAACGCGGGAGCGAACCCGCCGGGAATCGAATCCGGTTCGTCTAGGTAGGAGGCAGGCACCCTAGCCGCTACGCCACTACGGACCCTGTGTCGAGCTGACTTTAAGACGCATTCACGTCAAAAATGCCCGTCATCGCTAGCGGGGTTTCCAATGTTCCGATAGGTGACAACTACATACAGTGATGGACAAAAGTATTCGTCCAGAGAGAATGGTAAGCGAAATATCAACATTCTATCTACAATGGAAATAATTAACAAGTGATTGTCTGGAGATGTCTCAGGAATAGATAAATGAAACCTTCTGATTGTAGAAAAGGAATGTATTTTATACAGATAACTGAAATAATACATGAAGTCTACTTGAGGGACATTTCTTGCGCGGACATAAATATTCGTCCATTCCTGACTATTAGAAAACAAAACCATTAATAATGTTCTCTACACCCTTCCTGTTTATTATTGCTGTAAGCCTTTTTGCCATGAAATGCACTAGGTTCCGTGTAATATTATAGCCAATATTGTTCCATTATTTCTGAAGTAACTCTTTCAGTTGTAGTTTGCTGGTGATGTGGTGTTTTCCCAGTCTTTTATCCAACTCACTACACAGATGTTCTATCGGATTATCATCTGGTGACTGAGGAGGTGTTTTGAAAGTATGCGGAGTGTTGTAAAGCAGCCACAGAAGTACAATTTTCGCCTTAAGCTTAGAGTCATTGTCGTATTGACAGTGGAAATAATTTGCAATGCCTAGTTTTTCTGAGCTCTTTCTTAGATTGTCTGAGTATTTGAAGACACACGAATCTGTCCATATTCCTTTCGATGAACTCCAGTTCCCCCACTCCTGAGGCCGACATGCACCCCCAAATCACGACCCCCACCACCTACATTGTTAACTGTGGTCTGCAAGTTCTTTTGTTCTAACTCAGTGTTTGGCTTGTGCCACACCAACATTCTAACATTATTGCTATAAATATTGAAATTACTTTCATCTGAAAATAAAACTTTCTCCCAGAATTCAGTATCTTCTGCACATACCCTTAGCAAACTGCAGCCGTTTAGCCCTGTTCGTCTTATTAATGTAGGGTTTTTTTCGTGGGACCCTAGCATGGTATCCAGCACGATTGAGAACCCTTCGTACGGTCCGTGACGTAACCTGTTCTTGTAAATATTCGTTCGCTTGAGCTGTTATGTTGGACGAACTAGTTTTTGGATTCTTTTTAATAGAATTGACCACATACCTCTGCTCCGTGTGTGATAGCTTCTGCGGACGGCCGCTTCTTTCCTTGCTGGTGAGCACTGTTTGATCTTGAAATATTTCTACAACACTTTTGATGGTTCCAACAACTTCTTCCCACAATTTTTGCGATATAAGAAAATGGGTTTCCTTCTGATCTAAGTCTTGTTATAGTTCCCCTTTCTTTAACGGACGTTTTCTTCAATTTTCGCCCCATCTCACGACACTGTTCCACTGCAGCAGGTCGAACATTCACTATCTGACCACGGAACTCAACTGAAGCCGCAGAACTGATACGTGTTAGCGGAAAGAGCCCATGAACACTTGTAAATGTCAAGCGGATAAATACTTTCGTCCAGGCATCCCCAGCGACACATCATCATAATTTGAGACTAATTGTACTTGCTCGTTGATTCTGGAATTGTTGCGCGTAGACACGTAAGATAACATTCATTTGTTTCATCTGTTGTAATATAATTGTGTATCTATGAGCGGAACATGGCATATTATACACGTTATTATTGTAAATGCAAGAGGGCGAATACTTTTGTCCATAACTGTACACTACGTGCCAAGGCAAATTTCAGAACTCTTATTGTTCCCGTGCGTGAATCCACTGCTGGTAACGGAAAAACAGAAAGTCTCGCCCCTGAACAGCAGTCAAGGTCCTAGGCCAGGGAAGGTCCTCGGAAAGGGAAGCCCCCCGAGGAATGTCAAGTTATCGCATTAGCACGTGAACTGCGATGCTAACGTGTTGACCAAGGACAAACAGCGGGCGACCCGCGCGCTGTAACTCGACAGTGTTCGCAAGTTTTCGGCAGTGCCGCGCGTACAGTTGGCGTGCTGAGCGATAAGCCGGGCTGGCGGCCACGCAACACACTTGGTCGCCTCCCAGCACTTCCGGGGGGACGTGCTAGGCCTTGTCCACAACAGCTCGTCCGCGGACGCATGTCCCAACGCGCGTGTCTACAATAACGACGTACGAAGCTAAGCTTTCTCATACTGGCACCAGAGTGCACCCTAATCGGCGCGTCAATAAATTGTATGATATTACTCGTAAATACTAACATTTCTAGCTTATTTCATTTTGTTTTCTAATTTGAGTCATGCTAGTGAGTACATATTGATATTGCTTTAATTTAACTTCATTTGGATTTTTTTTGGCTAGTCAGTACATTTTTTGTATTTTTATTTCATAATCTTCACGCTTCGATATCAATACATCATTATTTACCTATACAGTTTGCGCGCGATAAAATGTAAACAAAACAAACAATTTGGAACACGTCCGCGCATGCGCTCGCGGACGAAAGTAGAAGTTGGAGGATGATCTAGGGACACGGGACATTGGGACGGCGAGCTGTGACGTGAGTGTCACGTGCACCAATCAGCAGTTAGGCATCAGCGAACCGCGGACCAGTTATTGTGAACTAGGCTTTATACGGGTATCCGCCTTCACCGCATCTGTAACGCCTCATACATACTGTACACCTTTCTCTTCTTAATTCTGTTATTTAACTGTTACAAGCGACACTGACACCATTTAGCTTCTGCACTTGTGCATAACGTTGACTTGCTTCTAAAACATCGTTAACTCGGAGGTGTTCCGACTACTCTCCTCCCACCTAGGCGAACTGGATTCGATTCCCGGCGGGGTCACTCCCGGATTTTCGCGTGCCGGACGATTCCGTTGTCGGCGGGTTTTCTCGGGGATCTCCTGTTTCCCCCGCTCTTGCATTCCGGCGCTGCTCCACACTCACCTCACTTCGCCCTTATCGGCTAACAAGACCTCGATGTTAAGAGCCGCCCAAATATCTTCACTTCACTTGTAACTCAGTTTGAGAGTATGGCACAGAAGAGAAAACAAATTGCGACAGAAAGTAGGTATAAGTCATTCATGGTAAAGTGAGCACTTTTGAAAGTCCATACGTTTGGAATAATAGTCAATAAATATGTTTTATTTTAGCTGAAGACGTTAACTTCTGAGTGGAGTGAAATATACACACTGTGTTTATTTCTTAAATGACAATATTTATTTAAAAAGGTGGTTAAAGGATAAAAACGGCTGAAAGGAAAGTGACTAGGGCCTATACCCGTATATATTTTTTTTAATTACAGCAATGTGACGCAGAATACACTTAGAAGCTGTTTTATCGCAAGACAAGCGTCGAACGTGTATACACATTTCACTCGGCATCAAACGTTCAGGAAAACCGGGCCTACGAGGTTGCCACTACAGCTCCAATAAAAAGATTTTTTTAGAGGCAGTACATAAAACAAGTGGGATAGGATAACATGAAGATCCCCCCCCCCTAAAAAAAAACTCCACTAACACGATAATTCGGTATTTTTTTATCTTGGAAGTACTCTGAGAATTCTGCCGACAATAAAACAGCTTACGTCACAAATACTTTTTTTCCTTGTGTCTGTACACATACTTATAGGCCACGCAGTGATTGTACACGATCATTGTTTTGCCAAAGCGTTCCGCGACTAAAAATACACTACACTTAAGGGGACTACCAATTGTGCCTATCAATATATATATATATACATACATATATATATATAAATTATGGAAGAATTCTATGTACAGGACGGAAGTGAAAGTCGATATTATGTTACCCATTTATAAATTTGGTTACTTAAACACAAATGTGGTCGTTGCAAAGAATCGAAGTCGGCAATAATCACTATAGGTAGCGATATAAGATATTTATTCTTCTGTAAAACAGTGTTTTAAAGTATAGTGACAGCTGTATTAAAATCCTATAGTCACCGCTTAAAATTCAGAGGAAACAAAATACGCGCGAAGCTTTTTAATGCCATTTTCCATAGCCGTCACAATGCAATGCTTACTTGCGGTCGGACGTGATTTTAAGGTGTTAAATATTTCTACTACAGAGGTCCCTTAAGTACTATGTTTGTGAACAGCGCGTACTAATCTTCGTCTTTAAACTCACTTCTGCACCATTCATATGCCTGTTTTAGTACCCGTCTACCCGGTAAGTTTTCAAAACTAACTTTTGGGAGAGTTCACGACGTCTCGCAAGAAACACAATTCACACTTCACGTTAGTCTGGAATACAACACTCAAGACATCTTGCTTATTGCAATCACTATTTCGAACGACTACAAACGGCAGTTTCACTCTCCACGCCTTAAGATATGCTAAGTGAATATCTGCGAAACTTGCATAAGGCCACGCACTGAACTTGGATACAAACGTCTTAATAAGCAAATTATAAGTTCACCGCTCAAAGTGGCACAGTTGCACGCAGCAGACAGAAAAACCTTCACGCCAGTTCAGTACCTTGCGCATAAAGACGATGGGGTACTTAATGCGCGTGTCTGTGTCGACCTTATCGCTTCCTTCCCTGTCTGTATCAAAGGCGGGAAACAATTTCAGCTAGGTTCACGTCAGAAGCTCATAAAGCCAACTACACATTTTGTCACCGAAGAGAATTAATTTCTTACTTATAGGGAGTAACTAAGGCTGAAGGTTTATTCTACTCAAGAACGAAACAAGATTTATTATGGGAGTGTTTGGCATAGGGAAAATTTCCGCCGCGAGGCACGCTGCTGTTCCAAAGAGGTCACTTTTAAGACGTCGGTAAATAAATAAATAAATATATATATATTTTATATATATATGTGTGTGTGTATGTAGTTCGTGTTTGGTGTGGAATTGTGATATATACTTCCCCAGCCAAAGTTTTAAGTACTAACTTTATTTCGTAGCTATTTTTCATGCCCTCCAATTGTGTTTACAAGCGCAAAATGTAAAAAATATGTGTATATAGCTGTCATTAAAAGAAATCTTGTACATTTCTCTTTTCCCTTAACGAAACTGGGCAGGAAACCCCTTAAAACACTATTTTTTAACCACTGTAAGAGTTAATTTTTAGATTCAGAGGTCATATTTAAATAAATAGTGTAAGCCAAAGTCTTGCTAAACCCAGTTTTACCAACCCGTGAACATATTTCCACTCTAGTGCTAAGAAAAAAGTTTATTTGTTACGTCAGTTCTAACCAACACACATCGTACGATTTTACACAGTTACGTTTAATGAAAATTGTAATTATCCCATTAATCTACATATAAAACGGTTGACTCAGATATACATACGACACCAGTGCTACCTGGCGGCGAAACTTCTTAGTTGCCAAACTAAAAGCACTGAGCTTCCCAACCTGAGTAGAATGAACCTTACTTAGGTTTGCTCGCAGCAGTCACCAAATTTGTTGCTTATTTTGCCTACAGTTTTCACGCACGGTTAAAAACTATTCACTGAATTTTAATCTACGAAAAATGTCACGTCAAATTTCACTTTAATATCTGCCATAAGTTATGGCTGGTACTTTGTAGCCCATCTCTGGCCGAGGAAAACTGGATGAATGCATATTCGCCAGGCAGATTTCAGTACGGCCAAGTGTACCCTCCCACTCACAAAAAAAATGTTCATAGAATTACTTTAACTGAGCCGAATTCGACAACTTGTTTCGTAGTTTGCAAAAACAAAACTGAACAAACAAGGCAAGATAAAGGCAGACGGCCTCGTGAAACAACAATATACCACAGTGGTTGACTTAACAGAAGGTCGGAACAATTTTACGACAAAATGAAGAACGTCAACACCAACACTATTACAGGCTATTCACGGTCAAGTGAGCGCTTTTGAAAACCCACTCATTTCGAAAAATAGTCAATAAATATATTTTATTTTATCCCTAGACGTTAATTTCCGAGTGCGGTGGAATCTACACACTGTGTTTCTTACTTAAATGGCAATATGTATTTTAAAAAAGTCGTGAAAGGATTAAACATGTCTGAAATAAAGTAACTAGAGCCTAGTATAGGTTGTTCCCACACGTGAACAGCCTATACAATAACTATCGATATTATTGTATGCCCTAACGCAGGAAAGGAAACCACGGGTTTACACGCCAATTATATGTTAGCCCAGTCATATTAGGGGTTTCACCTCGGAATGAAAGATAATAAGCTGTAAATTGGTATAAGCCTTTGTTTTGTCGTTCTTAATGTTGTCTCAAAAGTCACCAATGTTATCGTGTCCGCGTCTTAAGATATTGAAGGTCAAAGGTCATAAAAATCGGTTTTTCGCGAATATCTCGCTTTTTATTGCTTAAATAAGATTTGCACTTATTATAAAAGTTGTAGAATATAAAATTCTCTACAACTTTTGTTTGAACTTTTTTTTCATACGATCAACCGTTTCTGCGGTAGACCGCAAAGAGTGCGACAGCGCTCTGGACTACTACCATCACGCTGCGTTGTTTGGTTGGCCTGTCGAGATTGATGTGGCTGGCGCGTCGGCTTTACGGTACTGCGGGCCCCGCTTCCATCCCGGCCAGGTCCGCTTCCAAATACACCACAGACTACGGAACTTTTATTTTAATACCTACACGACTCGCAAAACTTAAGTGGGCGTGGGAAATTATGCTAAATACGATAATTAAAATGCACAGGTTTCTTACACCATTTAACTAGGCAAATCGAAGAAAGGACATTTCCAAGCAGCTTCTTTCCCCACTTTGTAAACAAATATTTAGCTAGAGTGAAGCATTCCTTTTGATATAAACCGAAGAGCAAAAAAAACTGGCACGCCTGCCTAATATCGTATAGGAACCCCCGAGCACGCAGAAGTGCCGCAAGACGACGTGGCATGGACTCGACCAATGTCTGAAGGTATGCAGGAGGCAATTCACGCCATGATTCCTGCAGGGCAGTCCACAAATCCAATCTGCGCCAATTTGAGAAAGGGTTGCACGTCTGTCATGTTTAATGATTCTCGTCAGTCGTCGTTTGTCCCGTTCTTTCACGATATTTTTCCAGCCGCAGCGATGTCGAAGATGTGATGTTTTTCCGGATTCCCGATATTCACTGTACACTCGTGAAATGGTCGTACGCGAACATCCAAATATTATCGCTACCTCGGAGATGCTATGTCCTATCTCTAGTGCGCCGACTATGACACCACTTTCAAACTCACTTAAATCTTGATAACCTGCCACTGTAGCAGCAGTAACTGATCTAGCTGCCAACCGCATCACGTTACTCTGATTGGTTCCATACCTCTGTTATTTGCATACGCACGCCTATACCAGTTTTTTTGGCTCTTCAGTGTACTTATGACGCTATAAACAGGTACATTTCTTCGCGGCGCAGGTATTATGCTAAAAGAATCTTATTATGATAAAATTTAACGTCACAAAATTGCCAAAAATATATTATCTAGTATTCCGATTTCTTCCAAACACGTATCTGCACACACTAGCATTTATTCACGTCCCGCGTACTCTTAAAAAATTTACCTCAGAAACACACAGAAAATAATCAAACTCCTTGGTAACAAGTTCGGGTGTACTCGACCCCCTCCCACGCTCGATAATTACATCCATGAACGAATTAAATTTTTTTTATTGTTAATAAACGCACGTGTTTTGATCTTACATCTCGCATTCCGTAGATCGAGAGCTCGATCCCGGCTGCTGCAAGGGTTTTCCATCCCCACTCAGAGAATGTTCATGCACTTACTTCCTTAATTTATATCTCCACTACGTTCATCCATCAGCTTCGGTGTGATAACAGTTTGATAAAAAAAGGGGGAGGGGGAAGCTAATTACTTTTATACGTAATAAATAAGTTTCCTGAATTTGTTTTGCACGTGCTAGAGGCTGCTGGGTTACCCTGGGGCACCCCCGTCCCACCAGCGATGCATTCCTTCACTTCTCCGTCCTGGGAGTCCCTTTATTTTCATCCACGGAAGGCCGCCACCTGACCGGGATGTTTATTCGAGTCGCCCACATTACGGTTCCTCTCACACAATTTCCACTTTACCTGCGAGTTTTATATGAGTAGGACATTCTGTGTAAATGTTCGTTCAACTTTTAGTTGAATCCATGGCTCCAAATAAGTTGGTGAAAAACTGACTTAAAACCCGGAGAAAATGCTGCACTGGAGCATTGATACTTCGCCGACTATTTGAATGACAATTTCACAGATTTGACGGTTATTCACAGAGATTTGCAGCAAATCACAAAGTCTCGTACGTTTTCCAGTATACTGTGATGACGTCAGTGTGGCTGGTACCAGTCATCCAGTGCTTGTAGATGTTTAGTATTGCTTTATGTTTTACACGAAGGCACAACGTCGCTCAATATCTTCTCTGGGGCCTACATTGTGCGACTCATGTCATTACCCCCTCCATGGTCACCGGCACATAATAATCACGACTTGCCGTCAGGTAGTCGCCAATTAATAATGAAAATAGTGAAGCTCTTTAAAAGGTGAGAAAATTTGGGCAGGTACTGTATTATTTGTAATCAATAGTCTCCAAAACTCCTGAAATCACGATGAAAATAAATCCATGATGTCAGGGTTCTCCGATCTAAATTTTAGATGACAGCATTTCACCAACAAGAATTAACTAACAGGTACAGAGCGCATGCACCCACCATAATGCTTTCCGTATCCAGTACTTCTGCTTCGCTTCGTCTCAGACGCCCAACAATGTTTTAGAAAACTTCGTAATCAGCCAGCAGGACTAGCTACAGTCGCCTCAAAAAGTATAGCCACACCTACATCCTAGAGGCTGATTATGAAGAAATGCCAGTAAAAAAATCTCTAATTGCTGAAGTAGACAACATAAAACGACGTTACTGTACAAATTTCTCGTCCATAACAAACACATTACAACAAAAAACTCGTTTCTGAACAAGAAAAAAGTATTGACAGAGAACGGTATCTATGCATATCGGTTATGGTGCGTTACACGCAACGCATCTAAAGAACAGGAGGTTGTTTAGAGATCATTCACTAGTTTGAAGCAGTGTTATGCGGCAGTAGTCAACACGAGTCTGAAGCAGAAGGATCATCCAGTGTTTTTACGTGATATGTACATCAGTGTTTGCCAAATCACAAAAGAAGAGCTATCGCAAGATTGGAAACGACATTTCTGCAACCTACTGTACACGGCAATCATGAACAACTGCCAAACGACTCGTGGAACAGAAAATAAGCTCGGTCTGGGCAGCAATCCAAGGGTGCTTATAACTCTAGAGCGTAGACGAATCGTCAATTTTGGGCAGAAGGAACCCTATACAAGTGCACAATCAACTGCGTCGGACATCCAGCAAACGTTCAACTAACGGCGAGAACTCAAGACTGTACGAAAGGTTTGAATAGGGCTAAAATTAATTGTACATCTTCCAGGAAGAAGCAATACATGCAAAGAAACGCTTACACTTTAAGGAATACATCAACAAGCTGACAAGAGTTCTGGAATACTCGTCATATTTTCGGATGAACCAAAATTGTCTTTCTTAGGATCAGATGGAAAGGAGGAAATGTGGTGCAAGCCTAACATAAAACTTCAACCCAAACACAATCTTACAACTGCTTAATATGGAGCAGATGCTGCAATGGTTTGGAGATGTATGGCGCTTTATGGAGTGGGACATCGACTAATCCAAGGTACAATGGACCATACGAAATACATCTGTGTGTTACGTGGTAATTTACACGACAGTGTATAGAAATTGGGGCTTTAAGGAGTCTCATTTCCAGCATGACAATGACTCGAAACATAAAGCTGTGGAAATCCGAGTGGGGTTGCGACGCACGCTCACGAATGGATCGTACCTCAAGTGTCCCGATATGAACACAAGTGAGCATCTTTGGGCGCATATCGACGCCCAAATCAGGAAACTTCGTCCGTCCGGTAAAATGCAATTTGAGAATGTACGCTTAAGAGGAATGAGCTAAAATCTCCTTAACAGTGACACAGAATTTGATCAACAGCATGCTACAGCGTCTGCAAACCGGGTATGCACACCGACTATTAAAATGTACGTACTAGATAAGGGTGGTGCTGTATTATGAGTACCAACACCTTTCTATTGTGCAGGAAAGAAACGTTTGTTTATTATAAAGTATTTATTTGATATGGACATGCAAGCTGAGCAGAAGTATCTTATGTTACGTACGTCAAGAATTACAGGTGTTTACTGAAATACATAGCTTTCTTCATAGCCAGCCTCTAAAATGAGGGAGGGCCGGTACTTTTTGGGGCGACTGTACGCTCAGCTGGATTCCACGGCGGCGAGCATACAGACCGCTGTGACACCATGCACACGGCGACTTTCCGCGTTGCGTAACCATCGATTAATTACCGCATGCGGAATTGCGGAGTTAACTCGTAAAAAGCTTACTGCTCGAAACTCCACTAAGTCTGTAAAATAATTTTAATAGCAGTCACTTCTATCCCCTCCAGTAACACTTACTTCGGGCCAGATTTTCGCGTTAATAGCACATTTCAATACGTCACACACATGTCCCTATTGATCATGCACGAACAACAAAATATCTCGTGGATTCCCATCCCCTTTAGAGTTTTAAGCATTAATACTTACTGTTAGTCAGTAGCGTGATATCATGCAAAGTACTGGGGCATACTTGGACTGTTCTCTTTCTGTTATTAATAGTCTGTTATATGGCACATGTACAAATCCTAGATGCGCGAACGTCGACTTGCACAAAAACTTCCCGCCGCGATATCGTTTAAGTAAGCGGAAGTCAGGAATGGGGTCGCACAGTACCTCCATCACATGTTTTTAACTAAGAATGTAGAAGGTGCATATGAGCTGGTGGCGTCACCAATTCCCCAAATACTTCCGCAAAAGTGTTTGCTGCTGTTTACACATTACCGTGTGTCTGTTTTAAAGTTAATTACAACGCCGTATTATTACCACCAAAAATAAGTTTTAAGACGAAATTGGTCATGTTATTTTAATTACTACAAGTCATTTATTGAGATACGAAATACCTTATAATACGTATAGTTAATTTGAGCTTTTACTTAAACTTACATTTCCAGACAGCATTGTAAAGACAGCTTGAAACTGAGTAAACGTTCTGCTTACAAAACTAGGCACATAAATCAAAGTTCTACTCCAACTAGACGTGTACACAACTATGCAGGCCCACTTACCCCAACTGAATACTATAGGTCGTTGGAATTCACCATCGTTTGTTTTAAATATTTTACATTGCAAAATGGCGAATTTGAGAAGATCTTAAAATCACCAACACTGGGCTAGCAATAGCGTATTGTATTTCGGATCGCAATGTAGCTTAAAGTTTTTTTACTGTGCAAGGGCCATTAGGGTGCGACTGAGTGGCTGGTGGAAAGGCCCGAGCACGGCGAGTATAGGCAGAGGCGCGTGCCACACATGCAAGCGCGACCTACTTTCGAGGCGCGGCGACCTTGAATCTTGAGCAGGGCCTAGCGCACAGCTGATTGGCGGGGAAATGCCTCCTTCCCCACTTCCTCTCCCTCAAACACCTTCCATGCTGAGCTGGTCAACTACACAAGACGCCGGTTCAAAGTTCACGCCGACTGTCCAACTCCATTACGTGAATATCGACCCTACCCTCGGCATCACGTCACAGCATCAGAAGCTATTTCACTCAACTATTTTCTACTGCCAATATCTACTGGTAGAAATTCGGTACGAGCACAATTTAAATGGAGTAATTACAAATCCATGTTACAGGCACGATTAGAATAAATATATTGCCCAAGATGAACGCCTTTATAAGGCTACTTAATTTAATACATCTTTCAGTGTACAGTTTACAGTAAAAAGTAACGATGTTGCGAGTTTATTTGAAGTTACTTGGTACATACGAGACACAAGTAGGTATTCCCATTTCGGTACGTGCAAAAATTGCAAACAGCCTATAAAGGTACATGTTACAAAAAATAATTCAAAATCAAAAGTTAAGTACCATGTGTTTGCCTTGGAAACGATACCACTGTTCCACACAAAAAAAAAATAAAAAGAAAAGTTTATAGTTAAAGAACGTCGGTTAAGAGTTCGTTCGTCGTCAAACATTTCGGTCAACTAAGTATCATTACGACACAGAAAAATTAGGGCCTTGCACTTCCATGGATTCAGCCATGCGTCGCACAACCGACAAAATCAAATCGTTCGATAAATATTACCAATCCGAGAATTCTATTACTAGTGCGCATAAATAAATAAATACGGATGTTAAATTTTGCAACAGCTCAAAATAATGTATATTTCAATTAATACGTTACAAATACACGTCCAGGCACTGTGTTTAATACTCGCATGGTAATATTTATAATAAAAAGTGGCGGAAAGACAGCAATTGGCTGAAAGGAAAAACAATTGGCATTTCCGTTTAAAATGAGCTGCGCTTTGACGTAGTTTACATTTTTCCGATGTACATCACGAAAATGGCCTTTCCTTCGTCTGATGTACGTACGGCGTGATCTACGAACGTTTGAATCTGCCTACCTGACACCGACTGCGTTACAGTGGGTTTGAAATTCTGTTCTTTTGAAGAAACATTTAACGTACCCCCAGTATGTTTAACTACGAAAATACATACCCCAGACGAGGAAGGAATGGTCTTTTTAAAGCTACCACGCATTCTGTAAATATTATTTTGGGGCACTCCAATATAGTTAAAAACGGCTTTCTTCAGACTGCCTTACATACCAGCCGGACCAGAGTCAAACTACGATAAGAGCTTGTATTAAACTTTGTTACCGCTGAAAGTGCCATAAGTACACGCAGTACTGCGAGAACACTGCGCGCCAGTTCACAGAGCCCTGCGCTTAGTAGCGATGGCGCTTGTAGCGCGTCAGTGCAACCCTTATAGATCTCGGCCAAAAAAAGGAGAACAGACGATGCAGGCATACGGGCTTCTTAAGCCTTCGCTTAGTAACGTAATCAGAGCCGACTGGAGGTTACTCAAGGAGTGGAAGGAGATCGCAATAATAACGCGATACATCATATCCATTTTAATTAACGGCATAAATTAAACACGTCCAAGGTCAGACTAAAGAAAACGAGGGAAACAAATACGATTCCATAGCTCGGCCAACGCCAAGATAACGAATGCCCGGGCGATACGAATGATATCCTTGACGAGAACGGGGCTAATGCGTGAGGCGGACTGCCCCTGAACACGGTGAATTGGCCTCTCAACGTTCTAAATCCTTCCGCTACAGATACCCGTCCCGTCCAAGGAGGTCGTATAAACACCTTGGGCGTGAGCTCTCATACGTAAGCTTTATCTCCGACCTCTCGAAACAGGGACACACGTGAACCTCCAAAACATCTCTGTAGACCCCGGGCACAGAAGAGGTAAATGCACTCTAGAGATACCCGAGAAAATACGCCGACCAGCAGCACCATCCTACACCGCCGCAACCCCTCAAAATTAATGTTTAAACATAAAAATCCACGTGGGCACAATCACCAGAAACTTTAATGTAGACCCCCTAAAATGTCGTGTTATCAGCCTAAACTCGACAGTTCTCTATATACTCGAGAACCAGTCAACAGTCCTCCGGCTGCTGTTCCTGATAAAACACCATTTCTCTCTCCCTCTCGACCCCGCTGAATCGGCGCACTACAGAGCTAAATGTTTGCCATTAACTCAAGCGTCCTACGGGACTTGACAAATTTACGATGATACAAGCGAGGCAAAGTTATGACTATATGAAACACACGCTGGCCTAAATGCACCGTTCTTACTAAAACAATAAAAACATCATCTATTTTCTACACGTAAGGGGGCAGCGGTTTCTGAGCGATTACCCTACTCGCCTCCCACCAAGGCGAGCCGAGTTCAATCCCCGGCCGGGCGACTCCGGATTTTCATGTGGGAATCGTACCCGACGATGCCGTTGGTCGGCGGGTTTTCTCTGGGATCTACCGTTTCCCCCGCCCTTTTATTCCGGCTCTGCTCCATACTCACCTCAATCACCCTGATAGGCTCTTAATACCTCGCTGTTAAGAGTCGCCCAAACCTCTTCACTCATTCCACACATAAATTATGATTAATTTATTTACTACTGGATGTCAAGTTGCCAACTAGTTGATCAGATTACAAGTGCACCCGTTCTCATGTAAAGCTCCAATAAACATAGACAGCGTTTCTAAGATCTTAACAGTATGCTAAAAAGTCTTTCCATAGTTCCGAACATGCACAGACGAAAATGTAATATTTGTACAGCCTTTTTTTTTCTATCGCCTGTGCTTTGGAACATGCGTCGTTCTATATCTGCTGTTTCTTAAGTGAGGAAAAAATAGCAAACTCGCTATTCATTTTATGCACCCCCTCAATGATTTGCTATCTATGCCTTGTATTGTATCAACATTTATGTTGGATAACAGTTGCGCTACCTTAATTACCAGTATCATGACTTATAAGAAAAAAAAACACAAAATGAAATGCAGATTTTCTTTTCACATATTATATTCACAATTATGTTTTGGACTCAGTTGGTGTTAGAAAAGTAGTTGCAAATTTTGTTTCCCGGCCCGAATAAAAAAAAATGGCTCTTGGACCAACCATTCTAATAAAATTTGTTGTCAGTTTTTTTGTTCTACTTGTTGTAAAGTCAAATATTCCACATATTATTTATATAATTTTTTATATAAATTATAACAATTTAATATGAAGGAACTTGTAATTAAACAGTGACACAAATTGGGCAGTGTGCATAACAATAATAATAGGTTTTTAGTGCAATATTGATGCAACTCACCAAAAAATATATATTGCTAACAAAGCCCATGGACATGCGAATGTGTAAGCGTTGTACACACTTGGAAACATTTTCAGGAAACCCTGTTGGTCAACTGTTTGCAAACGTGCTTCCATGTTTACTTCGTGTTTCTCAAAGAGGAGGAATGTTTGTCAAATATTTGTAATGGGTAACAGGAAAAATTATGACGTGCATGGACGTGGTTGTGCGCATTAACTAGTAGCGAAGTCAGTATCATTGTGTTGATCAACGAGAGAGGATCTATTATCACAACCGAATCTAGTTTGTCACGTCGAGGATACAGAAAAAGATTTTCTACTAATCTAATTATTTAACTCAAATACACTTTTAAGGGATGTTATTTCTGAAGATAAATGGCGTTCGCGCGGGTGAAAAAAAAATCATGGTATTATAGAAGAGCGGCGATTTTTTGAGGCGCGATAATAAAGTAAATAGTTTGTTGCGAATGTTTCCCTGTATCACAGAAACACGCATAAACGCGAAACAACGTACCGGTAGTAACGAAATTATTCAGATACGCAAATACATATAAAATTATGATAATCAACAAATCCTAACGCAAGAGAACAACCTGCTTTGTTTAGCAATGGAGGGCTGTATCTTTGAAGTTCCAGCCATGTTGAAGAGTTTAGTATTGACTGTGTCGTCGTTGAAACAATAGTATGAGGCGGAAGAGAAAGGAGACGCATCTAATCAAAGTCGGACAGGGGTATGGCATCAAGAAAAACGCAAAACACTAAAACTTTGCCGAAACGCCGCTAATTAAGAACATTTCAGTGGCCGATAAGAATGGAAGGCAGGATTGAGATGAAATAACACACTGGCCATTCCAAAGTCCTCGCATACAGAGTAGAATCAATAACTGAACAAGACAAAGAAAAAATTACGATAAGTGCTCGTAAGTTGGCCAGAGAAGTTCAATCAGCCACTGGTAAGAGTGTCTATGCAGAAACAATTAGGAGGGCGCTGACAAAAGCCGGCTACAATGGTAGGATCGCACGGAAGATGTAAACGATTTAAGTTCACAAGGGAGTATCAAGATGGAGGACTTTGATGGGAAATCGTCATTTATTGCAGATGAGAGCAAATTCAATGTGCATAGTTCAGATGGTAGGCACATAGTCTGTAGAAAACTAACCAAGAGTTGACTACAACAATTTGAGGATAATGTAAAACACGGCGGTAGACATATACTGGGGTCGTATGTCGGGTTTTGGAGTGGGTGAACTGGTGTTCATTGAGGACATCTTGGAAAAAGGAAGGTTACCTGAATCTCCTTCGCCAAAATGTACGAAAGTGTGCAGAAAACTTGGGATTGCAGGGAAAGAGGACAACCGCTAGTGTACCACCCATATTCTTCAGATGCATCTGCTAATTAAAAGTGCTCCAATCCTCTATCACAAAGTCCAGATATAAACACAATTTAACATTTATGGGGTGAACTTAACGGCATGGTTCAATCTAGATAGACCTCCAAAATCTAAAGAACTTAAAATGAGACTTCTTAAAGAATGGGGTAAAATCTCCTCCGAGAAATTTAGTGCACAGCATACCACAAAATTTGAAGGATGATATCAAATGTAACAGTGGTCTAAAAAGTAATCAATTTTTAAGTATTTTAGTGAACTTCATTTTTATTGGTATTATGTCATAATAATTTTGTTTGTAAACAATATTTATTTATTTTCAGATCTCAATTATTAGAGGAAATGTTAAGCAATTAATTTTTTATGAAGACTGTTGGCATATAGGAATATTCACTGTTACTGAAATATAAAAAAATGTATTTCTTTTTTACAAAATGTAAACTAACACATGACATTAAATAACAGTAAATAGCAGTGACCGAATAAATTCATTATTACACGTATGATACGCGATACACTGAGGATACGTGACGTACACTCAGTGTTGGGAATAATATTCTCAGTAACTCTCGTTTCCACTAATTTTCCAAATTATGTTCCAAATTTTTGAGCAACAGAAACATTTTAGAAAACACAGAAACAAGTTTACAAAAAGTTGGTCAACAATGTTTCCAAGCGCACACTAGGCTGGTCGACTGCACCAAGCTCGCGCGCACTACGTTCACAAAAATAAGCTGTGCTACTCACGAAAGAGATGATGGCCGCCAGCAGCAGGATCTTCACTAGCAGGTCGTCGAACTGCTCCAGCACCAGCTGCCATATCGACTTGCCTGGAACACAACAGTCCCTTCATTAACATACACTCTCCAGTCAACATCTTAGGTCGTCACTATTTTACATTAATGGATCTGAAAATGCATCTTCCATCGCCGAGCTCGCTAATGCGCTGAAATAGGAAGTCGCATTCTCATGGATGCATAATTACGCTGGTTTTTCATGCTCACTTTTACTAACCAAACAATTGTATGCATTTCACTCAGCAATAACAGACTATCGGCAACGATGATCAGACCATCCCACATAGTCCGTTTAATCAAAAATTCTCTGTATTTCCTCGTCGCCTGCTTCGAATATTTGGTCCGTCAATGGTGACCTGACGACAGGAAATTTCACATAATGCAAGAATATTTTACACTAACACATAGAATCCGTATAATTTTTCTGGAATTTCAGAAATTACATCACGCATTCACTTCGCTACTGTATGAGATTCAGGCAGCATTTTAAGTTTCAACGCGACGTTGTCTGCCGAAATATCTCGTATTTATCAACGAACGAACACGTCAAATGCGTAGCTCGTACACAACTTTGGCAAACATTTTTTTGCCCATTAACTACGCATGACTGAATGTGAGTAATGGTACCAATAACGTCTCCATGTCATAACATCTCGTTTAAAATACTGAATTATAGTGGAAAGTGAGTTTCTGTTTAAGACGCTGATTAAGAAATGTACTGTTGTACTGGTGACATTTACATTTCTAACGATTTTACAGTTGTTCCTGCGTCAAAACATGCATACTATTGTTTGTTAGATTTCTGTACTTAAATGGACTATATCGATGGTCGAAAATAAGCGTAAGAACAAAAACAAAAAACTCAACAATTCCTAGAAAATGAATGACAAAAAGCTACAAACTACACAAGAACGTACTAGTAAATAGAACATGAAACAAAGAGCGAAAGGCAACAAACTGTGCAAGAAAAATGACATAACCGCAATGAACTTAAACTCTGGTTTAGTTAATTTTGGTTTTCGGTTCTTTCTTTGTTCTTGGGCTTATTTTCGGCAATGGACACAGTCCATTTAAATACTCACTGAAACCTTGCATTACCACAGCCATCAAACTTTAAAGACAAAGCAATTGATTAGACACAGAGCAATATTACTTTTTATATGACGCGAAAGAATACACAATAGGATAAATAGGTGGGAAGGGGGTAAGTGAGACTTCCAAAAGAGTTCAATTAACCACCAATTAAAAAAAAAACTATTAATATGTGACTTGTTCAACAAAAGCAAGTGTAACAAAAATGAAAATAAAATGTTCAGTTCGTCTACACGTTCAACCCAATAGTTAGGGGTGTGTAGTCCAGGTAGGCCGTCCACCCAGAAAGATAAGACACAGCTGGGGTATCATACAGACACTTTATTTTTAATGAACTGAATGCCAATTTCTTTATTTTATTAATCTGAATGCCTGTTTCTTTATTTTTATTCATCTGAATGCCTATTCCTTGATTTTATTCATCTGAATGCCTATTCCTTGATTTTATTAATCTGAATGCCTATTCCTTGATTTTATTCATCTGAATGCCTATTTCTTACTTGTCATTCAAAAGTTAAGTTTACCAAGGAAAAAAAGAAGAGGAAGAAAACAATTTTTTTTTAACTAATAGCAAAGTCAATTTTAAAAACAATTAAATATATTTAAATAAGTGCGCCATGGTATAATAGGGCACAGGAGACATAAAATATCAGTAGGCCTACGGTAACTGCCATAAACCGGCTGGAAACACCGCTAATTCAGACGTCGCATAATTTGCTGCGAACGGCAAGTTCAACAAACACTCTCTGCTCCCCCTCCCCCCATCGTATATAACACCACAGCTTTCCATCAAATCTCCCAAGATTACCACTATCTTGGCTTGAATTAATTAATACAGCATCGAATACACGTAATATACACCGCTACCACAGTAACACGTAACATTTTAGTAAGCTAACAGCGCTATCTTAAAAGCACAACTCCCCCACCCGCCCCAAATCATCTTGGTGCTCATATTTGATATTTTGAAAAGAAAATGCCGGGAAACTTCTTTACATGAAAGTCAAATCCAGATCGTTGAGTGAGTTACCATGTTCAAGTGGAGCGGATATACTTGGACAGCTCTTAACGGGATCTTGAGAGCCAATGAGGGTGATTGAGGTAAGTATGGAGCAGCGCCGGAATGAAAGAGCGGGGGAAATGGGAGATCCCTGAGAAAACCCGCCGACCAGCGGCATCGTCCGGCACGATTCTCACATGCGAAAATTCGGGAGTGACCCGGTCGGGGTGTTGGAAATGAGACCTTTTTATTTTTCTTATTCTTTGTTTGTTTGTTAGTCAACATTTTTAGTTGCATATAACCTGTTTACTGGAAGCTAATTGTTTTTTGTTTTAAGAGAACATACGTAGTTGTGAAAAATAAATGTTGGTAGCAATGTTATGTACCTTGAAAGTGTTTGAAGGTTTTGTATGTATGTTTTGTTCAGCAGTATTGAAAAAGTTGGGGTAAAAAGCAAATGGTAAGATGTGATATCTGGAATTTTTGTTTTAATTTGTAAGTGCATACCCCGATCAGTTGCTGCTGGATCATACCAGGGAGGAGGCAGAGTCTGGTAGATTCTGGCTGGATCCAACATTATGATGACCCCGATGTCATTCGTGTTATTTATCGTGCGACGAACATCGTAAGTAAACATGGAAGGTCTCGTAAAGAGACGAAAGCCTATCAGGATATCGTTCACGAAAACATATAAAGCCATGTCAGCAGGTAAATGAATGAGATCATTAAGAAAACATTAAGTTATTGTTTAGCAAACTAGAAAGACTGTCAGAAGAGATGTACTGACTGGACGAACAAGTGCTTGACCTCACACTGCAAGAAGATGAAGATGGTAAGCTTTACGAAGCAGCGTATTCCGCCATTGAAGACTACAAAGACAAAATGGATACAGCCAGAATAAAAGTGGGAACATTCTTAAACGAAAATGTGAAAAGTCTTTCTGGCGATAAATGAGATTGGTTCTACATGTTCGTCGTCAACTTCGCGCAGGAAGAAGTTAGAGCTACCTAAAATAAAAATGAAGTCCGTGGAGAGGTGAAGGATTGGCTGAGCTTCTGGAGTCAATTCAAGAGGATACACGAGGACGAAGATTTAGAACCTGAAGACAAATTCCAGTACTTAACTCAAGCAACAACCGCAGGTACGAAAGCGTGTAAAATCGTGGACAGTTTCCCACCAACATCCAAGAATTACACTAACGCAGTCGACAGCTAGTATGCGAGGTATGGAAGAGAAGAGTTACTTATCGAGAGCTTTTAGATCTAGTAATTAAAAATGTAACCTCCAGTAAAGGCAAAATTGGAATGTCTCAGTTGTATAACTGCCTTGAATCCCATTTAAGAGGCCTAGAATCAATAGGAATGACTCGGTACAAGTATGCTGCCAAGTTGTTCACTATTGTAGCCATGTATTCCAGAAGAGATTCTGAAGGCTTGGCTAAGGTGCCCTACAAGTCGAACATTTGTTGATCACATTAATGTGGGTAGTGATAACACCTATAGTGGGAAGTTGCAAGAGTTGTTAACATTTCTAAGGAGTGAAGTGGAACATGATGAGAGGTAAATGCTAGTTTCAGCNGTGGGAAGTTGCAAGAGTTGTTAACATTTCTAAGGAGTGAAGTGGAACATGATGAGAGGTAAATGCTAGTTTCAGCATTTCAGAAGACCAAGAAAACAAGATAAAGCAAAAACGGCCTCTAGAACATCGCGTCCATACTGCAAACAGTTTGATTTCTGGAGAGAAATACAACAAAAAAAAATGCGAAAATTGTATATTCCATGAGAAGTCACGCGAGAGTAAAGAATGTTTCCAGGCACAAAAAACGTCNGTGGGAAGTTGCAAGAGTTGTTAACATTTCTAAGGAGTGAAGTGGAACATGATGAGAGGTAAATGCTAGTTTCAGAATTTCAGAAGACCAAGAAAACAAGATAAAGCAAAAACGGCCTCTAGAACATCGCGTCCATACTGCAAACAGTTTGATTTCTGGAGAGAAATACAACAAAAAAAATGCGAAAATTGTATATTCCATGAGAAGTCACGCGAGAGTAAAGAATGTTTCCAGGCACAAAAAACGTCACTCGGCAAGAAAAAGGAAGCGTTGTTGAAAATCAAAGCATGTTTTGTGTGTCTGAAAATTGGGCACAGATCCAAAGACTGTAGAACAAGTGTGAAAAGTGCAATTTGTGGGAGGTGACACCACATAGTGACGTGTACCGACTTACCTGACAACAATGAGTGTCTGGCATGGAAATGCCAAATGAAAAAAAAACAGAAGAGAAACACTAGTGCTTTGTCTAATCAGTGCAGCTCTCAAGAAGTATTGTTAAAGAGTGTTTGTGAAACTTCAAGCAAATGGGCAGAGCAGGATGGTGAGAATTCTGATCGACAGTGGTTCTCAGCACTCATAAATTCTAAACCTGCTGGTTCTGAAACTTTGGTGCAAGTGTTATTTGGGGGTGATAGGTCAAAAAGAGAAGAGCATCAACACTACCATGCAACATTTGTCAGCTTGAAAGCGGATAAGTCATGCAACAGTGTGCTCGAGCAGCCTAAAATTTGTGAATCAATTCCCAGAATTAAGGGTGAACCTGTAGTGACAGAAATGAAGAATAAGGGAATATGACTAAGTGATTTTGGTGAAGAACAGCCTGTTATTGAATCACTGATTGATGCGGACAATGCAGAAAAATAGTTTACAGGAAAAACTCATCAACTGCAAGGCGGAATTACAGCGATGGAGTCACATCTTGGATGGGTGATCAAGGAAAGAGTACGTGACCAGGAAAATAGTGTCAGTTGTGCTACTGCGGTGACATCTCTACTTGTAAAAAGTTTGAGTCTACCTGATCTGTGGAGTTTGGACATTATAGGTATCAAAGACCCATTTGACACGAAAACAAAGGAAGAAATGGACATTGCAGTGTTGGACCACTTCAAGAAAACTTGTGACTATAAACAGTGATGGCAGATATGAAGTAGTTCTTCCATGGTTGGAGAATCGTGAAGATCTCGGCGAGAACAAAGAAGTTACAGAAAAAAGGCTGGCATCCACAACCTTAAAACTATAATCCGAATACAATGAAATTCTAAACCAAGATAGAGGAAGGTGTCATTGAGGAGGTTACACAGGCGGAACTTGGAAATTCTGGTAATTACTTGCCGCATAGGGGAGTTTTCAAGAGCAGTTCTACTACAAAGGTCAGGCCTGTTTTTGATGCCTCGTGTAGAAAAAGGAGGTCGCTATCACTTAATGATTAATTGGCAAAGAGCTCAAATTTGTTGGAATTAATTCCCTGTGTGTTAACGAGATTCCGACAAAAGAGGTGACGCTACTACGAAGGATTTCTTAAAAGTTTCGGTGTGTAAAAGTGACCATGACTGCTCGAGGTTTTTATGGTGAGCAGATGATAAAAGTTTTTCATCATAGTCACGTGGTGTTCGGAGTGAACTGTAGTCCGTTTATTCTGGGAGCAGTGATCAACAATCACTTGGACAAGTACTTACGTGAACTGGGGCCTACAGCACAGAAACTCAAAAAATAACTTTATGTAGACAATTGTGTAACATCAGTGGACAGTGAAAAGGAATTGAACAATTTTGTTGTGGAAAGTTACCAGTTGATGGCAACTGCCATGTTTGACTTGAGAGGATCGGAGCATACTGTGCTACTACCAGAGGAGGTGAGCAGTGAGCCTTCAATCGTGTTTGGACTGTTATGGGACAAACAGAAAGATTCACTTTATTGTTGTGTGAGTGATATAGGTCTGTCTGAGGGCCTTGTAACCCGAAGAACTATTCTGTCAATGTCAAATAAAGTATTCGATCCTGTGGGTTTCTCCTGCCCAGTTACTTACCCTCTAAACTTTGGTTGCAAGAGAGTTGGAAAAGCAAGGTAGGCTGGGATGCGGAAGTGCCTGAAGACCTGAAAATGAAGTTTATGAAGTGGGTGAAAGACTTGCCAAAGCTATCTAATGTGGAGATCCCAAGACATGTTTCACTACCAGACAGAGTGGTGAAACAGATGCATGCATTTTATGATGCTGGTCAAGCATCATTTGCTGCTGAGGTGTATATGAAAAGCGAAGATATGAAAGGCCTCTCCTTTATTCAGCTAGTACAAGCAAAGCCAAGAGTAGCTCCCCTAATTAAAATTACTATTGCTCGTTTGGAACTGTTAGCCTGTTGTATTGGAGCACGACTTATCCTGTCCATAAAGAAAAGTATGGATTTGTGTGATATGCCTGTGTACTTTTGGACAGATTCGTCAACTACACTCTAGTGATTACGAAAGATGGTCCATGGGGAAAATTTGTCACCAACAGGGTTAGAGAGTTAGGAACAATAACCAATGTAAAGGACTGGTGCCACATTCCAGGATGCCTCAACCCGGCCGATCTTCCCTCTCATGGATGTACAGTCCACACACTTTTAGAGTCAAGATGGTGGGAGGAACCTGATTGGTTGAAGCTTACAGAAGAAAACTGGCCGAAGTCTGAGCATGTCCCCAATGCTGAAAATGTGGGTGGTGAACGAAATGGTCGAGACCTGTCATGTCTTGTTGTGGCAGTAGAAGAAGCATGGTATCTGACATACTTTTCTAGTTACAGAAGGATAGTAAGGTCAGTATCAGTAGCAGGGATTTTAAGGTTCAATAGAAATACCCATTCCAAACCAGAAGAACGGCACGTGGGACATCTCTCTGCAGATGAAATAATAGCTGCAGAAAATACACTTGTGAAAACAGTACAAAGTGAAGTACTAAGAATAAACTGTGCATTTTCTAAGATGGTGAAAATATTCTGTGCGTTAAAACGAAATTAACCTCACGAGAGGATGAAGAGGTTTATCGGTGTGCGATGATCCTGCCAAGTGACAAGTCAACCAGACTTCTGATTCTTGAAGAACACAAAATATGGCACATGCAGGAGTTCATGTCCTTTTGTCGAAACTGCGTGAAAGATTCTGGATCCTGAGAGGAAGGGGGACCATTCGTAATGTTCTCTCAAATTGTGTGAAATTCAGAAGATATGAAGAAAGAAGGTATTTCGTCTGCCCCTGTGGCCTTGCCTGAGAATAGATCGTGGGAAGCATCAGCTTTTTAAGTCATTGGTGTAGACATAGCAGGACCACTGATTCTCTGTGCTGGATGCAAGGCATGGATAGTTCTTTTCACATGTTCAGTTTACAGAGCAATGAACCTAGAATTAGTTAAGTCTCTCAGCACAACCAGTTTTTTTTGTGCCTTCGCAGATTCATTGCTTGTTGTTGTAGGCCACAGATTGTGTACAGCGATAATGGTACTCATTTTACAGGAATGGTTAATTTGTTCAACACACTGGACTGGAAAGTCATTGAAAAGGAAGCTACTGGGTTTCAGAGTCAATGGAAATTCAACTCGCCTACAGCTTCCTAGTGGGGTGGTTGGTGGGAACACGTGTTAAAAATGGTGAATAAATTGTTAGGACACACATTATGTAAAACATCACTGAGATGTGAAGAAGTCGTGAGTGTGCTATGTGATTGTGAGGCAGCTAAAAACTATAGGTCTCTAACCTAAGTGTTAGATGACCCAGAATATCACATACTGTTGACACCAGCGATGTTCATACAGGACTTGCAAAAGGTGGGAGTTGCGGATCTCGACCATTTAGATGAACTTAACCTATCCAAGAGATATCGTTACATGCAGAGCCTCCGCAAAAGTCTGAGGGAAGGATTCAGAGTGGAATATCTGAGTCAACTTGTGTAACACCCTGGGATGCGAGGTTGCCAAAGAAACATCAAGGAAGGTGGTGATGTTATTGTCAGCAGTGACTGTACGAGAAGAATAGACTGGCCCATGGCTAAGGCGATCAAGATATTTCCCAGGAAAAACTGCAAGGTGAGGGTGGCTGTGTGAAGACCACATCGGGTGAGATGGTGAGACCTGTGCAGCGACTTCATCCTTTGGAGATGTCTGGTCCACTGGAGGCATCCAAACCAAGTGAAGATCCCGTAGCTGTTCCTGCTCCTGTAGGCAGAAGGTGGTGTTCAGTAGGAGTGGCAGATTGGTGAGACTATTTTTAAGGTTTTTATCTGAATGAAGACAGACTTCTGTGTTGTATCTAATTGAATTCTAAATGTCCTTTAAATACAAAAATTTGGTTGTGTGTTTTGATTGATAGTCCCACAATCAAAAGGTGGAAAAATGTTGGAAATAAAACTTTTTTTTAAATTCTTAATTTGTTTGTTGGTCAAGATTTTTTAGTTGTATATAACCTGATGCTGGAGGCTAATGTTTTTTGTTTGAAGTGAACGTATGTGGTTGTGAAAAGTAAATTTTGGTAGTAATTTTATGTACCTTGAAAGTGTTTGAAGATTTTGTATGTATGTTTTGCTAAGCAGTAGTGAAAAACATGCGGTGAAAATAAAATGGTAGTATGCGATATCATGAATTTTTGTTATAATTTAAAAGTGTGTATCCCGGTCAGCTGCTGCTGGATCATACCACTGCTTTTCTATTGCGAACTTCTCTGCAGTGATGCCACAAGAAACTATACACGAACGTTTTCAGTGTATTTTTACACACATAACCAATATTTGTGAATTTATCTTCGTCACTTCAAGTTGAGCTTCACAAAATAGATTTAAATATCATCTATTAAAGCCAGAACCGTTCAAATTGATTGAAGTGCATGCAATCCTGCTTACCTCAAATGCAGAGGAATACAGGTTCCAAGATCAGTGATAATTATATATGAAAATCACGATTATGTCGAACAACTAAACATGAAAACTAAGTTACATAAATAATATACTCTTCACAGAATAAAAAGTGCCTGCAACTACTTTTCAAATTAGTAAATATGTAATCACAAAGGAAAAACAACGAAAATTTATAGTTTAATATGAGGAAATTATTGTATATTTTATCTGTGGATAGACGTGAACATTTGAAAAATGAGAATGCATTAAGCTGTCTTTGGAAATTTTGAAAATGGTTTGGTTTGTGTGAAAAATTAAGATTTTGACGAGCTCATGCATTAACAGTGAAACACAATTTTCTTATGGGAAGCAAATAGCACCATAGTATTACATGTTTGCTGGTCTGCATCACTTCGTGCGAGGGCTAGGTTAGTAACCTGTGGAACAAAGGGAAGCCGCCGCGATAAGCCTATCGCGGCTCGCATGCTCCTGACCTTCAAGTGATTGAATTTCTGCAGTTATCTGTGAAAGAATGTTCAGGGTAAATAAATACCCTAGCCTTCCTCAGCGTGACTCTAGATGCGGGGAACGTTTCATATAGGAGCAGCGAGATTGCTTAAGCTGTAACGGGACTCCGAGCCGACAGTTTTTGAGAGTTGAGAGTTTGGAGCATCGTGCGACATTAAGCGATAGGTGTCAGAAGACAACGAAGTGAGGAGCCAACAGAACGTCGAGTGGCGACGAAAGTGACCAGCGAGAGTGAAGCCTGCGGACTGCGAGCATCGGTGCAGTGGAGTACGAGACTGGAGGGCGGGATTATTGAACTGGATGCGTGAGCGTGAATTAAGTGACTACAACAAATATATAGAGACATTGAGGACTTTAATAAGATTTGAGATAGACATTACTTATTGCGCTCTCTGACAATAACAAGAGTAATACTGGAGATAGTTTAATGTGTAAATAAATTAAAATAAAATCAAATTTAGTTCTTTTATTTTTATTAAGACCTCCATCCCTAACATCGAATACGCTTCTTCTAACAAAAGGTTTTATTTGCAAGTTGAACTGTGTTTGGTGAACATATAAATATAATTAATTTTTATGCCACTTATAATTCTTAATATCATTTAATGGGCCACGGTAAAAATCCAACCAACATTTTCGATAGGTTATGAAATATAATACGGCTACGCAGTTTTATGTTTTTGACACGCG
This sequence comes from Clitarchus hookeri, assembly GCA_002778355.1. Taxonomy (NCBI): domain Eukaryota; kingdom Metazoa; phylum Arthropoda; class Insecta; order Phasmatodea; family Phasmatidae; genus Clitarchus; species Clitarchus hookeri. Next base: position 214,368 of record NQII01002072.1, read on the forward strand.
GCTGATGTCCTTTTAAAATGTCATACGCACGTAAATGTTCATTTATTTAGCGAATGGAAGTGGCTTAAGTCAATTACATTATTTTTGTAAGGAATCCCGACATATAAGGATTTACGCCGGCATATAACTCTATGAACAAGGTTAAAAGGTGAGGCAAGGCTAGTTGTCGACGGGAAGAATGCACGTCAGTTCGGTACCTTGCTTCTAGAGGCAATAAACCAGCGAAGCGCGTGCCAGAGTTAGTTGCTCATATCGCTATGCCCTTGCTGTGTGCCTCAGCGGAGTAGAATAGTTTGCGTGTTGAAGGTATAGAAGCGCTAAGGGCGACAAAGGCACGCGCATCAATTTGTTTCAACGCTTATAACCGCAAGGCACTTCTCTGCCGGCTGTGACCTTATGACCTTATCGTTTTATTGGTGGGAAGTCAGCAGCAGACTTACAATATATCATTTCCACACATATTCAGTTGCATTTTTAACATACAGCAGGTCGAAAACGTTTTCGGCAATGTTGGAGGGATCTACCAAGCGTGCAACATGGGAAATTATTAAGTGGAATTCCAGATTAGTATAAACTGTTTGTTATTTACGCAAGATAAATCGTGGATAGGTTCACTAATACACGTTCAAAACGCATTTCTAAGAATCGGAAAGCAATTCAGGTAGGAGAAATATCTGAAGCAGTTACGCACTTGATTCCAGATGTCATTGTGTTCAAAATTATACTCTCTACCATATATGAAGGCCACATTCTTGACAGATTGCGATTGCCGCGCCAATGTTTACTTTTCGTTTATGTATCCATTCGCCATTAACTGTTGATGCGACGAGTCAGCGCGTCCAGCAGGTGCTGCTTCGTGCGGCAATTGGTGAACTACTTGGGTGGCGCGGCAGGCGGCGAGTTATGGCTCCAAGCGTGCGTAGGGTCGTTCGTAAACGCTGTACACGAAATATATGTTACTTTAAAAACTATGCAGAGCTTGCAAAAAATAAAACTATTGTTATCTGTTCGTAAATTTATGTATGTCGCACGTGGAACGTTTTTTATGTGGCTGGTAATGCTTCGGGAAAAAAACCCACAGGTAGCGCGCACATTGTGTCCGGAGCGAAGTCTGAGCTTCTTATTTTTCTCAATAGGTAGCGTCTTTGTAAAGTTTATTGTTCTATTACCGGCTCGGAACAAAAGGAATTCGAAATATTTTTCGTTAGATTATTAGAAAAACTTATCAAACAATATTATACAAAATTTCTGTATGCTTTTAGAATTAATACCAAACGCGTAAGGGAAGCCGTGAAGAGGTGGGAANTTACACGCGAAAAAAGTTTTTCAAATTGCATTTCATTTGGATATGGATTGTTTTAATGTGACTAATTTTGAACACCTATACATTTCTACTTTAGTATGAAGTTTAGTTTCTAACACTAAAAACTGCTGTTTATGACCACGTAAAATAAAAAGTATTAATTAACCTTGGAACTCTTTCTTATCGCGTATTTTTGGCTGGTCTAATGTGCGTCAGCAGTGCACTCAGAATAGCCAACGTAATATTAACTTTTGTACCTTCGTGCATCAGCTGATACAGGATTTTGTAAATGGATCGTTGTGTGTTTTGAATACATAAATTTGCCACGCACTGACTGTCAGAATGTGGCCTTTTTTTTTATATGAAATTAACTATACGAACAGATTATATAAAATACCGGATTAAACGAAACAATTTGGACATTTTTACTATACAAATTACCTTATATAGAACGTAGTTCATAGAATCAACATAAATTTGTAATGCTCAATCCCTAACTCTCTCTCTCTCTCTCTATATATATATATATATATTTTTCTCCCTTTCTATATATGTATCTCTCTCTCTCTCTATGTATGTATATATATATATATATATATATATATACACATATCTATCTCTCTATATACACTGAAGAGCCAAAAAAAACTGGCACACCTGCCTAATATCATGTAGGGCCCACGCGATCACGCACAAGTGCCGCAAGACAACGTGGCATGGACTCGACTAATGTCTGAAGGTATGCAGGAGGCCATTCACACCATGAATCCTGCAGGGCAGTCCACAAATCCATGAGTGCGAGGCGGTGGAGGTCTCTTCTGAACAGCACGTTGAAAGGCATCCCAGATATGCTCAATAATGTTCATGTCTGGTGATTAAGGTGGCCAATGGAAGTTTCTAAAGTCAGAAGAGTGTTCCTGGAGCCACTCCGTAGAAACTCCCGACGTGTGGGGTGTCGCATTGTCCTGCTGGAATTGCCACTTCCGTCGGAATGCACAATGGACATGAATGGGTGCAGGTGATCGGACAGGATGCTTACGTATCTGTCACCTGTCAGAGTCTTATCTAGACATATCATTGGCGGTGTTGGCGGGCCCAGGCGAGGCGTAAAGCTTTGTGTCGTGCAGTCAACAACGGTACACGAATGGGCCTTCGACTCCGAAAGCCCATATTAATGATGGTGCGTTGAATAGTTCGCACGCTGGCACTTGTTAAAGCCCCAACATTGAAATCTGCGCCAAATCTGTCACGTTTAATCATTCTCGTCAGTCGTCGTTTGTCCAGTTCGTTCACGATCTTTTTCCGGCCGCAACGATGTCGAAGATTTTATGTTTTACAGGATTCCCGATATTCACGGTACACTCGTGAAATGGTCGTACGCGAAAATCCAGACGTTATCGCTACCTCGGAGGCTATGTCCCATCTCTCGTGCGTCGACTATAACACCACGTTCAAACTCACTTAAATCTTGATAACCTGCCATTGTAGCAGCAGTAACCGATCTAGCAACTTTGCCAGACGCTTGGTGTATTATATAGGCGCTGCCGACCGATGCGTTACTCTGATTGGTTCCATACCTTTTTTATTTGCATACGTACGCCTAAACCAGTTTTTTTGGCCCTCCAGTGTATTTACACTATTTAGCTTGATACTAGAAAAAAAGAAGTGAAAAACCTTGCAGTATACATACGTAAAACAAATATCACGATACACTAAGAGAGAGGGGATAACATTAGCCTAAAAGGGAGAACAAAAAGTATTATTAGTTTACGACAAATACACAATCAAAATTATAAAAAGCC
>NQII01002072.1:234845-251148 GCA_002778355.1 Clitarchus hookeri
CCAAGTGGGGCGACGGAGCAGGTTCCTAGACCAGCCAGAGCAGACAGCTCGACAGCAAGCAGTGCCTTATCGGAGTCTGCCATTCCCGCCGCCAAACGTCTTCATTACGTTCCAGTCGGGCGCCCGTGAGCTCGCTTTATACTCACCCGCCCTACATATCGCTTGGGCCGTAGTGCTGGCGATACTACAATTCACAGGGATGTTACCGGGTGAGTCGCCTGCGCCTATTTTCCCGTATCTATGAAACCCGCATACCTCACTGCCCATCTAACAAAACATCTCCTCCGCTGTAAAATAATTCTCTCTTGCATAGAAGAGTCCCGTGCCGTGCACACACTCGTTACGGCGCCTCGTCTGTTAGCTGAACATTCGACGTCGTTGTCAGCCTGCACCAATCAGCGAATGGAGAATCGCTACAAAACAACACGTGTGCGTTTATTCCTTTTCGTCAATACAGTAAGCTGTGACTGTATTTTATGTCACATGAAGAAACACAATGGCTCGAAGCGAGACAGATGTGCGTTACTAAGGACGCAATCGTCACTTTCCAATGTATTCGGTAAACATCGCAATAATCTGTTTCAACGCGAAAGAATGTGCATTCTTTGAAAACAGACTGCTTCTCAACGCATTGCTGACATAACACCATCCGTTCACAGCCTACTGCACTGACAATTAATCAACGCGCACGTGGTGTTCTGCTACGATTGATGTGATGTTAGATGGGTAGTATTGTGTGCGGGTTGCATAGATAAGGAAAAATAGGCGCGGGCGACTCACCCGATATATTAATTTTCCCATCCGGCCACTTATACTCCATTCAGGATTACTTCCAACTTTTCTACTGAAACCCTGCTAAAGGTCTACTTCCAGGATATTCCTAGACCGCATACAAAGCTTAGAAAATTACACCAGATGGCCAACGCACCGCATTAGTCCACTCAGTGTAATTATATTCTGCAAAATAACTATTTATTACTAGGCATTACCAACACACATCTTTTCTATTTTCTCCCTGCTTTAGTTATATTTTATTCATAAATTATATTTCATCAATACGTAAAAGTTAAATTTAACCGAAAATAATGTACTTTTTATGTTTACACACGTACGAAACGCTTTTTACAAAACATATTTAAGAAACAACCAAACGCGTTATACATGGGATGTTTTTGCAAAGGTTTGATTCAAAGAGAGTAATGAAACCGCGAATGTCCTATACAAATAATTTCAAGATTTTACAAAGTCGTNATATTTCAGAAACAACCAAACGCGTTATACATGCAAAGGTTTGATTCAAAGAGAGTAATGAAACCGCGAATGTCCTATACAAATAATTTCAAGATTTTACAAAGTCGTGGCTCATTGATACATACTGCTCCACATCACTAGCCACTGATCACTGCATTCACCTTCAGTGTGACACGACTGACACGTGTTGAGTTACCTGGCCGAAAAACGTGCGGGAGGACTGGGATTGTTTCATGTATGTGTTCAAACCAACTATGAACCAAGAAAATTATGATATATTTTCTCTTAGCTTACACCGCGTTCACGATTTCTGTGGTTCGTCGTCTATCGTGTGCAATTTCGCTGTACGTGCTACGGTGCTAATATCGACAACAGGCAGTTTAAAAATTTAGTTCGCACGCGAAACAATTNTGGTTCGTCGTCTATCGTGTGCAATTTCGCTGTACGTGCTACGGTGCTAATATCGACAACAGGCAGTTTAAAAATTTAGTTCGCACGCGAAACAATTTACACCATCACATCTGAAGACTATATTTTAAATGCTCACACACACTCAACATTAACTTTTAATGTTGTGAGTAACAATTAACGAATAACTTGCCACAGAATCCTGTCCATTTTTATACAGTCCATGGAAAATATTTAATAACTAGCCTTTACACTAGGCCTACAAAAAAATTTAATTTCGCAAAAATTAAATGTTACTAATATACAGTATGTTCCGCGAGTCAACCGACATACCTCGGCAGNAAAAATTTAATTTCGCAAAAATTAAATGTTACTAATATACAGTATGTTCCGCGAGTCAACCGACATACCTCGGCAGCGTGCTCTACAAATCATTGGCAACAAAAAAAAATGTAATCTACACAAGTAGACTATGCAGCCACATTTCAGAGTTACGGGGGCGTAAATGCAATAAAAACACAAATTGGAATTACTGAATATATTTAATGCAATTGACTACATTGATGTTGTAAGTCCCACACAAGTTGTTCAAAATGTGCCCAATCTGACCGTAAGCAGACACTGCTAGTGTGGCTGGCGTGGCGAGTCTTTGTTATGTGTCGAGGCGAGTGGTTGTGCAGCAATGTTTGCACGTGCAGAGTACGCAGGCGTGGTGCTTGTTTACGGATACTGTGACGGGAACGGACGTAGTGCAGCAGCTGAGTATCAGCGCAGGTAGATTGGAACAGATGGGCTCTACCAGTTTGACTTTTTCCTCTGGGGCTGCCTGAAGAGTAGGGTTTACAGCGGACTGCGATCAGACACACGAGACCAGTTGCTACAGGCGATAACTGACGCCACTGATCAACTTGCAGGCACTGACTGAATGGCAACACGCTGTGATAGGCTACAACGTATCGCAGCCTGCTTACGGTCAGATGGTATACATTTGGAACAGCTCGTGTGAGACATTCAACATGAATGTAGTCAGTTGCATTAAAGACATTCAGTAATTACAATTTGTGTTTCTATTGCATTTACGTCCATGTAACTCTGAAATGGGGCTGCATAGCCTACTTGTATGACATTTTTTGTTGCCAATGATCTGTATAACGCGCTGCCGAAGTATGTCTGTTGAGTCGCGGAACATCCTGTATAATCCCATCTTCCCTTATAGTACAAGCCTGAACTCACCGGTAAGGTAGCGAATACGGAATTACACGAAATTCATCGGTTCTGAAAAACCAAGTAATCATTCGTAAAACAGGAAATGTTAGTTATGCATCATGCGACACATCACCTTTAAGTGGTAGTAATAAAACCAATATGTTTTCTTTATAAATTCTGAATGTAATAGGTCTGTAGCCTCAGGATAACTGCTGTCAGTGTTCATGTAACTCGAACGATGAATCGACGACTTCAAACAGTATAATGCCTTTCAATGAAAATCAAATTATACTACTAACTCCCGATTCAGATCAATGAATGCACTGGGACTTAATAATTGGTACAAAGAGGCAGCAGAGTTCATACTGAAAAAAATATATAAGTAATTTCAAAATCCGCTCGAGAAATCATTTAGCAGTTTTTAATGCAGCATCTCAATTGTCTGCAGCGAGGTTTCACTGTTGGGGAACAGGAATATTACACTGGTGTGGAGTAAACCACAATCCTAAGGTAAAGAGAAAAGAGTTTTTGAATTCTACGACGCCAGCTATGTACCGGTAATACATTCAATTGGAGAATTACNTAAGGTAAAGAGAAAAGAGTTTTTGAATTCTACGACGCCAGCTATGTACCGGTAATACATTCAATTGGAGAATTAAACGCAGGACATTTACATATTAAATAATGTTGTACTTACCACAAACTGTCTATAAGTACAAAAGGACTCAGAACTCACCTTCCTCAGCTGGTAATTCTGAAACAAGAAGACAAGACACTATTAATACATGCTTTAAAAGGGTATTAAACAAAATGTTTGCAAAATCTATGTGNGACAAGACACTATTAATACATGCTTTAAAAGGGTATTAAACAAAATGTTTGCAAAATCTATGTGTCAAACATACATAATACACTAAGCATTTCTAAAATGGACAGTCATCATCACTTTAAAACACATTCACACAATTCAACAGTATAACCACATGAATTCTGGAATTCATGTGGAATTCTCACACATTACTGCTTGACCAATGCATGAACTGGAACTGGGGATGACATATCAAAGAATAACATCAGCGGTTGCTTGTAATGGAAATGTGAGAACAAAGTGGTAAAAATTCTCTCCTGTGCAGTGGGCCGAGATCAGGCCTACACATTCCACAGCACGCTTATCTGTCCTGAAGATGAATAAAGACAGGGTCTATTTCGTTTCATGAAAGGGGGGAAATACACTTTTAGATAAACATAAGCCACTGGAAGCGTGTAATATGTCTCGAGTCCGTCAACGGCCACGCTGGTCGATTGATTACTCTCTACCCGGAAATGGTACCCACAAGTCGTTTGCTCATCCACTCTCAGGAGAGACTGTGTGGTCAAGGTTCCTACTGACCGTCCATTCACCTCGCGCATCTGGGTGGCCGTCGACTATGCCACACTGCCACAGGCCCCGTCGAACTGCTTCAAAGCAGTCGCAGAAGTTGCGCGATTACGAGTTCACAAAATCCTTCGCCAGCGCAGTCACGTTTGTGTGGAACGGTTTGATGGCCCCGGGTTTCCGTCGCAAACATCTGCCGCTTGGCACGGTTACAAAATTTGCTATTTGAAGAGCTCGGAAGATCAGAATCGTGACGGAGTTCACGCCGCCATGTGTTTTGCCTGTCACACTAGCTCGACGCTTCCTGCTATTTATAAGACGCTTTGGTCCATTTAAAATTATGGATCGTTTATTTCTAGTGTGCTCATCATGAGTATTCACCATTTCCTACAGCTCGTTACTCAGAAGTAATTACAACCGGCGAGAAAAATCTTACATGGGCCAAGAACCACTAGGATATCATTAGCGTAGCGTAGCGCGCGCACACCACAAAACTGAACACTGTAACTATGATATTCCACACAAAAACAACCCGTCCCTGCACGTCAAAAATGTTAACAGTCGTCGANAACTGAACACTGTAACTATGATATTCCACACAAAAACAACCCGTCCCTGCACGTCAAAAATGTTAACAGTCGTCGAAAGCGAGCTCAAACAAGCAAATAAAGTGTTTCCGGAACATCCTATGAGAAGCGTTTCCTCAATGTTTCGGCGTGTATTTCTGTTACTGCTGTATAATAAACACACTTACGGCCCCATTAAAATAGCACCGACTTACAAATTATCCATTATCTTGTTCCTATATACATTCCTGCCCTCACAAAATAAAAGTGGTATTAATTTTGGTGATAACATTCAGACAAAGAATTATAAATCGTGGGTTGAATGTATGTGATAGACTATAAAAGCAGAAGAATACATTTTGTTTACTTATGCAAAAGAAATAGGATATAAAGTAAATTCATGCTCGCTAATAAAACAGGCTAAAAAAGAGACGGTAGAAAACTATTGCTAAGAATCATTACTATTACAAAAACTTTAAAAGCCATTTCACCTTAAGAGGACAGTTCGCAACACACATTTTGTAGGTGTCTGCCTGTAACTACACAGAGACAATTATTGCTCATTCCAAAAATCCAAAAATGAACACAATTCTGTCCACTGGAGATAAAGTTTATACCGGAAAAATAAATTAAAGAAGTTATGCCTTGGTCAATGTAGGAGTGAAGTTAGATTCCAAATATATTTTACTTGAAGAAATAAATATTAACAACTGATACATCAANTGGTCAATGTAGGAGTGAAGTTAGATTCCAAATATATTTTACTTGAAGAAATAAATATTAACAACTGATACATCAATTTTTGTTTCGTCTTGAATACCATCAATTTGCAGTCTGTAAATTGCTTTTGCTAGTTAAGCACCTCACATGAAATGNTTTTTGTTTCGTCTTGAATACCATCAATTTGCAGTCTGTAAATTGCTTTTGCTAGTTAAGCACCTCGTATGAAATGTTTACGTAATTACCGACCAGTGTTCTGGAATTTTGGAACTTTTAATGACTGAATTTGCACCAAACCAACGAATCCCACATTTCAGACAGCTTAACTATTCACCTAACTTTCTTGTATCAACTGACATAATAACATAAATATAACGAAGTAAACGAGGTTCACGCGTGGTGTTGTTTGCCTCTAAAGACGTGGAATGGCGTCTACAGTGGCCCTGCTAACGTGAATAAGTTGCTTCATTTAAAAACTGGTGCTTATTTCCAGTGTTATCTGCGCATAGCATCTCAGACACCGTTTCACGTCAGCTCACCATATTTCGAACTCTCACTTCATCTCTAGGACAGCTACGTCAAGAAGAGAACATCCATAAAATTTACACACATTTCAGTAAGATTTTTAGTTACGAAAATTCCGGTACTGAAATTATAAATTAGTATAGTAAAGAGGTGCAAACATTTCCTTTCGTCATTGCAACGTAAAATGAAAGGTTCGCTGCCTGCAGTTCCATTACTTAGCTACACGACGTAAAGACTGCCTCGCGTATAGAAGCTACGAAGCAAAGCTTTGCCGTGTACGGGTAATCTCACGTATCCGCTGCTCTCAATATAATACAACTGTGAGGTTCGAACGACCTAAATTACAGGAAATTTGGGCGCCGTCCACCCTGCTTTGCACAGTCCTACTACTATACGGCCTCTCAAACTGCATCAGTTGTTCGCACGTCTTCTCGTAAGTCCATCACTCATTTATCACATCTGGCAACTGACATGGGCGTCACACCACAGTCGCTGTTCTATGCGTCACACTGACAGTAACCGCTACGACCTCATACGACGTGCCAAAGTCGTCCTAAAATTAGGACAACTGAACGTAGACGGCGACTTGGCGTACCAAAAAGTGAATTTGGGTACAGAGTGCACACCCTAGCTGCGCAGTAAATACGCTCCGTGTTGCGACATCCAACTGCTTTCTTGCCAATATAACTATTAAAAATTATTTTCGTTAGAAAACTTTACGTAAGTGCTTTGAGATGATTGTATACGTCCACTCAGGGGCACAACGGAAATTCTTTAAAAAAATCCCCATCTCCCCCAACAAGTTACACGTAAATTAGTCGCAAGGAACAAACCCTTTGAACAAATGGCGTTACAAGACTGTATACGCACAGTAGAACCCACTGAGTATTTATTCAATAGGATAAAAAATAAAATTATGAATTTGTTAAAAAAAATATTTACATATGTAGTATACTTCAGAATTGTGCGAGAGGGGGGGGGGCGGACACTCTGGAACCCCGTCCCCCTCTCCAGTGTATGCACCCATGCTCTCTCTAACCTAGCATTACTGCAGCGAAAATATAATGACGTTAGTCGAAGTATTTTATACAAGAGCGGTTATGTCGAAAATTCAAACGTAAACTAACTCCATCGTTTTTTACCAAGCGGTTCTAACAATTCTATTAGTGGTGGGTAAGCCTGTAAGCCTGCAGGCGTGCTTGTCCTGCGATAAAGGTTGCTCACTAGCAATTCGCGAGGCGTGTTACGTCGTTGGATTGGCCTGCGCACTCTAGCGGGCACGAAGCAGTCCCGGCTGGGGCAGTACCCTCGGGGTACCGCTAATCCCCAGCAGCCAAGCTGCTCGCACCAAGGTCACTGAACTAAGCAAAGTGGCCAAAACGTGCAAGAATTATCGTGCGCGACGGACGAGAATTGCGGCAAGCACGATGATCGTAACTCCAGGGGAGATCGGGTTTACGTTCTCGACTCTACAATTCCAGAGCCATAAACACATGCATTATTATTACAATTTCGCTCTATCAAGACGTTTATGACACTGTACATTGCCTCGAGTTAATACTAAAGGAATGGCTGCAAGGGTGGAATTCTTAAACATTTTGTTTGCGGTCCCGCAAACTCCTTGCGTATAAGAGAGGGCTGTCTCTTAAGGATATCTTAAATATCTTGCAAACTGAACTTGAATTCTTGAACGAAGTTTGTGAGTCCCTCTTTCGCGAGGTATTTGAGAGTCCAATGATTTTCTGATCCGTGCGTGCGAGACTAAACATGTAAAGCAGTTTCCAGATATCAGCAGTCAGCAACAAGGTTTTAACTTAAATAGATTCACCGAAGAGCACATGCTTTGTTAAAAATATTTGTATATTAATGTGTATAGTAATGTGTATAGTAATGTGTATATTAATGTGTATAGTAATGTGTATAGTAATGTGTATAGTAATGTGTATAGTAATAAAGTCGGTACTAACGGAAAATTAAACAAATGTGCTTATGAAATTTTTTACCATTTCTGCTGAGGCATTTTTTTCTGTACTGTGACGTGAACTAATAAAACGAATACTTTTAAATTTAAAAAACGAACACGAAAACCTACAACAAACGGTAATAATAAAACATATGAATAGTACTAGAAAAAGGTGGAAAATATAACGTACTGAAAATACTGCTGTTCAAGCAAGATGTGCTTGGTAGCCGTGTGGTCATGATAGCAGGGTTATGGTAGCAAGCTTCTGATATTATGATGTATGTACAAATCCCGATCCAGAAATTTTTTTCATTTTTGATATTATACTCCTCGCAAATCTAAAAACAAAGGATCTTATTATTTTCCTCCGAAACACTTTATTAGCAGCATACACAACGAAAATCAATTAAGAGATTTTACAGACAGTTCCTTGGAATTCGTGGAATTTCCTTTCCTAGAAAAAAAAAATACATAGATACTCGTAAACATAGAAATATGTATGATACTAGTTCTATTCCTAATTTCGCCGAATTTTTTTTATAAACATATTCACTTGGTAGCCATTAAAAATAGCACATGCTGCATCAAACTATGATAAGGCGAGAGAGTAACAGAAAGACATTCGTACATAATCCATCGGTTTTTTACGTAAGTTGTTAAATTTTTTGTATTATTTTCCGCTCCTACATGTGTATGAGGAAAGAAACAACTCGCTAACCATTTAAGAATCTCGTTCTCCTGCTGAAACAAGACGAGTACAGAATGTGGCGCAGATCTCTATCGTAAAAGTGACTGGGAATACCAGCTTAAGAGTTGAACTAATATGGGATTACGGGGAGTGCACTTTTGGGTTATAGAAGAACGGCTACGAATGTAATTATAGTGCATGCATAACAACTGTTTATAAATATGTACCAAATGTTTTAGACACAAACATTAACAATAACAAAAATAAATCAGATTACGGTAAAAAGGAAATAAACTCAATACTACCTTTATATCTTTTAGAGGAGAGTTTTGACTGTGGCAGAAAGAACGAAAAATATCAATTGCTACTAGTTTTTAAAGTAAGCATACGAAGATTTTAGTTACAATATTAAGACTGATTTACCGAACACGACCGAGTGTTATGTTGTCCGCTTGCCATCCTCCCCCCCTCCCCCTTTCTGAACTTTAAAACGGCAGCTGCTTTTGCACATAAGCAACTGTACGCCTAATATCTTCACGAGCATCTAAAATAAGCTAAATACTTATGATTTTTTTTTCTAAATGCCTATATTTCTTTGTTCCGTTAAAGAAAGGCACACAAATGAATGACTGAGTACGAGAATTTCGGGAATATAGTTTGAGATTAACGGATGACTTAATTTTATGTTGAAACGCGCTTAATAATAAGCATATATTAAAACTCAATGCAGACTATGTACAAAAAATTACGCCATGTTTATATACGATTGTACAGAACTGCCTCTCTTTTTTAAGTATAACTGTACAGTTTCATTTAATAGGTCACAATAATGTAGGAAATTCATTCTACAGTAATTTCATATGGTACTTTTATTATATTCTATTGTATTTACAGGAGCATTCAGAGCGGCGCAGTATGTCTTGCACTCCAGTGTATGGTTCCTACGTTCCGTGAACTATAATGCGTCAAGCCTGCTCGTGTTACGAACAGAACTACTGTACACAGATTACTAGCAGGCACGAAACCTGTTACGTGCGCAATGGACGCAGACACGAGGTAAGTCTGGGAGTGGAGTGGAAGTTTTGGGCGGCTCCTAACATCGAGGTCTTGAGAGCCGATGAGGTTGAGGCGAGGTATGGAGCGGCGGCGAAACGCAAGGGCGGGGGAACGGGAGATCCCCGAGAAAACCCGCCACAACACCAAGTGTAATGGGGTTAATAAAGTTTTGCCAATTTAATTATGCGGCCAAGAGTAGCGTGCGACACTTTCCCTTCGTAATTAAGGACACTTCCTAGTATAACAATACCGGAAAATCAGTGTGGGTGCGTAAGTCCTGGGAATACGAAGTTTTTCAAGTAAAGGTAAGAAACATCATGTATATATAGCCAAAAAATTTATATTTTCATCTGATTAAATATTGTTAAAGAGAATAAGCGAGAATGGTGAAAATATCTTTTTTATAGCTCCCTTGCGCAGTTTCCTCAAGGGAAAGGAAAAAAGAAAAAAAAGTAGCATCTGCAGTATAATATGCTGGCTTACGTCGCGTGTAATAATATCCTACTGTTGCAGATTTACTTNAAAAAAAGTAGCATCTGCAGTATAATATGCTGGCTTACGTCGCGTGTAATAATATCCTACTGTTGCAGATTTACTTTTCAAGAAATGCAGCTTCTCGGGAATGCAAACTGCGTTGACAGGACCGTCGCAATGCTTCATTTCAATCAGAAGTGGCCTCGAGAAGTTTCAAATGATTTTCTAGATATTCCCTTGACAAATAAAACAACGGACGCTAACTGCCACACTGCGCCTCGCTCCTAGTTTGCAGTGGGCAGCTAATCAAACTATTCCCTATTTGTAAACTACTACACAATGTAACAATTTTTATGTGTTTTTGTATTATGTACTTCTTTCAACACAACGTAATTCCTTGACGGTTGCTAATCTGTAGCCGCCTGGCCACAGAGCGCGAAGTGGATTCTTTACTAAAATCTTAAGACTCAGCCTCACCCCCTCTTGCAGGAATTTTTCGTTTTCGCGTCATAATTTCGGATTTATAGTAATTACTGACAGTGTACGATTATACAAAATTTACATTTTACTAGTTGATTAATATTTCTGTGCGCAATTTTAATTGTGTGTTATCCGCTTGTTGTACACCGGAGAGCCAAAAAAAANCTAGTTGATTAATATTTCTGTGCGCAATTTTAATTGTGTGTTATCCGCTTGTTGTACACCGGAGAGCCAAAAAAAACTGGTATAGGCGTGCGTATGCAAATAACAGAGGTATGGAACCAATCAGAGTAAAGCGACGCGGTCGGCNAAAAAAAACTGGTATAGGCGTGCGTATGCAAATAACAGAGGTATGGAACCAATCAGAGTAAAGCGACGCGGTCGGCAGCGCTTATATAAAACAACAAGCGTCTGGCAAAGTTGTTAGATCGGTTACTACTGCTACAATGGCAGGTTATCAAGATTTAAGTGAGTTTGAACGTGGTATTATAGTCTGTGCACGAGAGGTAGCAATACAATTTTTTTTCGCGTACGACTATTTCTCGAGTGTACCGTGAATCCGGCAAAACATCAAATCTTCGACATCGCTGCGGCCGGAAAAAGATCGTGAACGAACGGGACAAACGACGACTGACGAGAATCATTAAACATGACAGACGTGCAACCCTTTCACAAATTGGCACAAATTTCAATGCTGGGGCATCAACAAGTGCCAGTGTGCGAACGATTCAACGGACCATCATTGATATGGGCTTTCGGAGCCGAAGGCCCACTCGTGTACCGTTGTTGACTGCACGACACAAAGCTTTACGCCTCACCTGGGCCCGCCAACACCGCCATTGGTTTTTTTATGACTGGAAACACGTTGCCTGGTCTGACGAGTCTCGTTTCTAATTGTATCGGGCAGATGAACGTGTACGGGTATGGAGACAACCTCATGAATCAGGGGACTGTTAAAGCTGGTGGAGGCTCTGTCATGGTATCAGGCGTGTGCAGTTGGCGTGAAATGGGACCCCTGATACGTCTAGATACGACTCTGAAAGGTGACAGATACGTAAGCATCCTGTCCGATCACCTGCACCCATTCATGTCCATTGTGCATTCCGACGGACGTGGACAATTCCAGCAGGACAATGCACACGTCGAGAGTTGCTACCGAGTGGCTCCAGGAACACACTTCTGACTTTAGAAACTTCCATTAGCCACCTAAATCACCAGACATGAACGTTATTGAGCAAATCTGGAATGCCTTGCAACGTGCTGTTCAGAAGAGATCTCCACCGGCTCTCACTCCTATGGATTTGTGGTCTGCCCTACAGGATTCATGGTGTGAATTACCTCCTGCATACCTTCAGACATTAGTAGAGTCCATGCCACGTCGTCTTGCGGCACTTCTGCGTGCTCGCGGGCGCCCTAAACGATATTAGGCAGGTGTACCAGTTTTTGTGGCTCTTCAGTGTAAAATGTCAGGAACCTATTCATTTTATATAAATAAGTTACTGACGTTTTGCAAGCAGAAAATAACACACTGTGAAAAATAGATACGCAAGTTTTGAATAAGCAGTAGATTGAAAATTTTTCTACAATCAAACATTTCCAATAATACCTCTGGGACTGAAATTAAGACGCGAAAACGAAAAATTTCTGCATAATAGGTGAAGACGAGCCTTAAGGGAACCGCCTACTTGGAGCGGGAGAGATAAGGGCGACACTGATGGGCGCCTTGCACCCTACCACTCCTACGAGAGCAAGACTCTGAACTGGCGTGTAGTGTTTCAGTCGTGCTGCGTGTACCTATAGGACTAAGCTGCAGCCGTATTATTTTATTGGTGGAAGTCCGCAGCAAGCGTCAGTATAGTTTCGCATGTTTCCAACCACTGTATTATGAGATAGAGCAGTGTGGCAAAACAGTTCTTAGCTATGCTGGAGGACTCGAGAATAACATTTATAGAGTGTATTGAGAGTATTATGCGTACCTCGTATGAAGTGTGTTTTCTTTTCGTACATTGGTATAATGGGGGCACATTTAATGGTTTGATAAAAAAAACAACGCGGAATTCAATTAGTCTGCAACGCGGCTAAGTTCAGTGGAGGCGTACAAATTTGTACGCAAACAAAGTCAAGCAGTTAACACAGTTGGTTACGGCATACAGATAGGTAAGGTAACGGGCGTGTTATCTGCAGGGCACAAGACTCACGAGACTTCGTGCCCGCCTACGGCTTGGTTGTGCCGTCGATAGCGACGTGGATTGACGTGGTGGCAGTCGCCAGCCTGCGCTTATCTGCGAGCTGAGCGCCTCCGCAGACACGAGGTGCGGCTCGAGAGCTATAGTCACGAGGCGCAGTAACGTCACTACGCAGAGTACACATTGCCTGCCCCGGCCTGCATTTACTCAAGAGCGCCAACATCAGAATGAATGTGCATCTTAACTGTTCTTGTTCACACAGTCGCGCGCGTTTATGTCATGAATTATTGTAATCTATTTCTGACATTTACTTGCATATGAAGACCACAGGGGGAGGGGAAACCTTTTGTTCCATTTTCGGGTTTTTATGCCATTTGTTTGCTTCCATACGGTGTTTTCTACTAGTGTTACAGTCACATGATACAGTCATTTGAAATATCAGCACACCGGGGAAGATTATAACAGTTTTTAAACTTAACATCGCTGTCCTGTAAAATTAGCAAAATGTGGCTTATTAGGTATTACCCCTGTGATCTTCATATTAAAGTAAAGTTCAGATGAGAAAATAATCTTCGCGAAGCTTTGAGGCAGGGAACGTAGGGGAGGGTTCAAACCGAACACTAGCTGTCATAGGGAGGGAGACCACGTGACACTGCTGGCGTTCACACAAAACTGTTAACATCGCTCTCTGATACCGCGCTGATAAATACCACCGAAGAGACTTAAGTCATTCTGACAGGTAATAATGCACACGTAAAGCAGCTCTCGTCCAACCGCACTCAGCCGCTGCCACAACTGAACTGAACAAACCCACCCCTGCGTGCGGCGACAATGGACTCGCCCGACGCGTTTTCAACTTCTCTGTATTATTTTCTTATTTGGATTCCACTCTAACTTTTGGATATAGACCATTGTCGTTATTTTACGCAGCAAGTAATATAGGATATAATAACAGAAAAATGAAATTTATAAGAGAAACGATAATGTTTAAAGCGGGAAGCCTAAAGCGTGTCCTATACCTAAACTACACTCTGAACCCATAAATAAATATATGAAGTTATCTCATTCTGTGTTCCCGNCCCCCTCGATATAAATAAATACTTTGTTTCTGGACTAACTGAAAAATCATGCAACCCAATGTATTTTCCTAAAAATAAAAAATTTACAGTAAAACGCAGTCAAGTAGTTATTAACACAACCCATGTTACGAAAATCTCACACCTGTGCGAGCCTCATTAAGGCGTATTCAATGAAACAGCCAATAAGAATAATTATTCGCAGTTTTTGTATCGGTGGATAGTGAGAAATAACTCTACGCTAAAGATTCATGGTTACTTACAACTTTTCTGAAGTCCTGCTAAGGTTCTACTTTCAGAATATTCCTCCGCCTCAGGCTAGCAAAGATTAACCGAGTCGAGGAAATTGCATCAAAGGGACAACGCACAGCATTCGTGCGCAGTCAGTGTAATAATATTTTGAATAAAAAGTATTTCTTCCTCTGCACTGCGAACATAGAGTAGCTCACATTAATATTCGACCACCTATGATTATCGCAGTTTCATGGCCATATGTTACATTAGTAATGATTATAAACATAAATCATATTGCACAATCATTCTTGTGTGCTTTAAATGAAATATAGCGGTAGCCAATAGCGAAAATGAGCAATGCAACTTACAAACAATATGATTATGTCAGCCTGTCATCTCATGCTGCATAAGTACGCCACTTTAATATTCGGCCATCATTCAAACACAAACATAATCCTCTTTGCAAACTAAACAAGCAGTCTTTTAGTAACTGGTAGCATGGTGATTCTGTTTAATTACTTCTCGCAGGCGTTGTGGCATATTAGCAATTATTTTCCTGGTACATTCGGAGCCAATCTTACTCCATTCTTCCTTGAACCTTTTCTCTAATTCTTTTGTGGACCTAATTGTTGTAGTACGCAGTCTTCTTTTGAGTTCATTCCACAGAGTTTCTATGGGATTCAGGTCGAGTGATTGAGGAAGTGTGTTAATGACTTTGGGACAGTTATATAAAAGCCAGCTCTTGACAATGTACGACTTGTGTTTTGGATCATTATCTTGGTAGAACTTATGCGTGTTCCTAATGCCCAGATTATCAGCCCTCTTTAGTAGGTTTGCTTTCAGGATGTTGAGATAGTCTTCCTTTTTCATTGTTCCATCAACATGTATAGCCTCTCCAACACCTGCTGAAGATATAAAACCCCAGATCATAATACTACCTCCACTGTGTTTCACAGTAGGTTGTATGTTCGCAGGTTTTAGCTCCACATTTGGCTTGCGCCATACTGTTACCCTGCCATCTGAACCAAATACATTCAATTTCGTCTCATCAGCAAAAATAACACCATTCCACCAGATTTCATCTTTGTCGGCATGGTCTTTTGCGAACGTAAGTCGTTTTATTCTATTTGCCTCATTAATGAAAGGCTTCTTTCTAGATACCCTGCCATTATAGCCTGCTCTTCTGATAACTCGTCGTATGGTTTCTCTGGATGGACGTTCTTTCCACATTCATTTCCGTGGTAAGTTTGCAAGCACTAATTTTCGATCTTTCTTTATTTTCCTAATTACTAGACGTTCTTCTCCCTCGCTTAACTTCTTTGTCTGTCCTTTTTGAGATACCGAATCTATTCTGGCTTACTTCTGAAACCTTTTTATGATATCTCCGACAGTGGACCTCGGCAGATTCAAGTGCTCCGCAATTTCTCGTTGAGATTTCCTCTTTGCATGATGAAAAATTACCAGCTGCCGCTGTTCAAACGTTGTATTCTTGCCCCTACGTCCCATTTGCCTGACTGACGCAGCCAACAGAGCTACCCAATACAATCTCTCAGCGCAGAGAGCGCGCAGGGAATGACACGAGGTACGAACGCAATGTGCATCGTGCCTGTGCCACGCGTCCACCACAACTGGTTGAATATTAAAGTGACGTACGTATGAAGCACGCGAGGACAAAATAATTGTGTTTCATTAACTTGCACTGCTCATTTCAGTTATTGGCTACTATTGCATTTAATCTAAAGCACACAAGAATGATTGCGCAATATGTTTTATGTTTATCTTCATTTATGATGTAACATAAGGCCATGAAACTGCGATAATAATCGGTGGCCGAATATTAATGTGAGCCACTGTAGCTATTTTTCTCTCTACTTTCTATTCATATTAATTATAAATAAAATATTACAATTTACACTTAGAGTACAAGTAAAATTCCAATGTAACCAAAAACAGGGCACTTCTCTATTAACACAAGTATAACACGCTTGTGATACACGACAATTAAGAAATAACCAAATACGTCATACATAAAAGTGATTTTCCAAAGGATTGATTCGAAAAGCGTGAAGCAACTGCGGATAGACTACAACATCCT
>NQII01002072.1:255530-371657 GCA_002778355.1 Clitarchus hookeri
GAGGAAATTTTTTTTAGTAAAAATAGCGCTCGGGGTACAATGCTGCGTCAATGTAAGTTGTTAAGTGTGGGACGACGTCGCAACGGATGGACGAGATTTTTTGTACAGAGATAGTTGGAGGGATGAAAGGTGATATTGGCTACTTTTTATCGCGAGAAGATACCTCAAAAAATTTACAAACGATAATAGTGAATCAAGTCGGAAAAAAGTTTGCCGCCAGCGCGCTCTCTTGCAATACGCTGTCTAAACCGTTAAAGATGGAACAATATCATGTAGTAAAGAATTGTGTAAAATAAAAAGACATAAAAAAATTAATAACTCCGCAGTAGCATATATCTATCTATAACAGAGAAATACTAATAAGTGTTTTTACCATTTAATTCACAGAGACATTGAGTTTTATAATATGTATAGGGCATAGAAGATTAATACTAAGTAAAATTCAACTTTATTAAAAAAAAACCCTAAACAATAATTTTGTAGTCCACTCGAGCGAAGCCGGGGGCACAGGTAGTGTAGTGTATGTATGTATGTATGTATGTATGTATGTATGTGTGTATGTATATATATACATACACACACACACACACATATATATATCACCAGGTTTATTTAGATAATAATCACGAAATAAAAAAAATTGAGCACAGGCATTATACAAATTTAAGTAGTTATATTTCATTTTAGCTACAACCGCACTAGCATGTTGTAACTATATGTCAAATTTCATCAGAACTGAAATATATAGAATGATAAATTATAAAATGAAATTTCGATTATTGCAAACACCGCGTAAACCTCCGCAGTTCCATTATGACAGTGAAGGTAGCGTTACAAACAGTCGACACGAAATTTTACTTAATTTTGCTGTATCTTTCGTCACGTACAACTACAGTAATTATTATCCCTTACAACTACAGAACCCGAGTTTGTGAAGCCCGTACAGTGATCAGCTACCAGAGAACTATCAGTATAAATACAAACGCCTCGAGGTAGGGACGGGGTTAATCATTTATCCCCTCTCCAAGCAATCCGGAGTTTCAAACAAAAGAAAACTGTAAAGTGGTTATGGTAAATTATTCAAATCATATTGTATTAATAACATTGCAGAATTGTGATTACGCTAGGAGACTGCAATGCTTTAATGGTGGTAATTAAACATCCGTGGTTTACGCCGGCGGGCAGATCGGGAATGCACACATACTAAAAGTTAGAATAAACAGAACTCACGACCTGATTTACCAGGAAATCCAGCCTGGGAACTATAAGTCATCCCAAGATAATGCTTTGCGACCCTGGCCACGATGGTTGCTACTAACATGCTATATTACGTTCAACACGTCACAGAACATGTCTGATCAATGCGCTAACGCCTTTGAGGCTGCATCAGGTGTATACNCTAAATTACGTTCAACACGTCACAGAACATGTCTGATCAATGCGCTAACGCCTTTGAGGCTGCATCAGGTGTATACCAAAGGGTTTCACATTGACAATCTAAGCAAATCTTGGCATTGTTTTTCAGTATATAAACTCTCTCAATTCCTCGTCGCTCAACTGAACACTTTATTATATTCCATTCACGGTCACTTCCTACTTTTCTGAAGCCATGCTAAAGTTCAACTTCCAGAATATTCCTCCACCTCATACCTACAAAGCTTAAAATAGTCTAGAAAATTACACCGAAGGGACAACGCACCGCATTCGTGCGCACTGAGTGTAATTATAGTTTGCATAAGAACTATATCTTACTAGGCCTTACCAACACACCTTTTCTCTCACTGTTTTTATTCATATTAATTATAATTGAAATATCATTAGTTATAAATATAATATAAATACAAATTCAATAACCCCAAAAATAATGTACTAAAACTCTTGTCATACACAACATATTTAGGAAAGAAGCTAACACCTCACAAATGAGGTGATTTTTCAAATGTTTGATTAAAAAAGTGTGAAGAAACCGTGAATAGACTATACCTGTCTCGGTGCACACGAATGAATGTTATTCACAAAGTCACCGCCGTCGACATATAAAACGTCCCTTGCCTTTCACGCAATTGTCCCCGGTGCACAGCTGTCAGGTGAGGTGTGTAAAGAGGGGCAGGAGAAGGGGTTGGCATCCCTGATATCGATCCCCCACGGCCGGAACCTCTCGAGCACCCCCTGTTCCCGCCGCCAAAAAGGTCACGGGTTCGTCCCTCGCCTCCGCCCTGTAAACAATCACGCCCCACTTGGCCGGTCCTCAGCACTGCCTACTACTCGCGCAGGAAACATGCGCCAGTCTCTTTCGCCCGCCGCACCGGCAGGAACTCGCTCGGCAGAACTAGCACCTAGCAACATAACTAGTTTCTGGCAAAACCCAGAACTAGCAACAGAACTAGTTTAGTCCATTCACGGTTACTTAACTTCTTTGAAGCTCTGCTTAAGTTCTACTTCCATACGATATTCCTCCGCATCATGTGCCAAAGCTTAGAAAAACACACCAGAGGGCACGCACCGCATTCCTGCGCACTCAGTGTAATTGTATATTATAATCCATTCACGGTATCTTCGATACTTTTGAAAAGAACCTTTGAAAAATCACCCTAGGAGTTACATGTTCAATTGGTTATAAAAAAATGGTATATGGAAAAAGGTTTTGTCTTGCTTTTAGCACTGAAGCACTATATAAATTGGTTGTTTTAAGTTTTAAGTATATTTTTTCAATAAATTTTAATAATTTGTTAAAAGTCCGTAAGAATTAACAACGGATTTTGAAGGGACATGTTGGTTATAGCTGAAAAGAAATAGTTCGTAGGTTAAATATTAATATGTATAAATTTAATGCCGTAATTGTAAAGTTAATATTGCTAAACTATATATTTACATTTTTACGTAGCACTCATGGGTAAAGATTTCACCGTTATTAATTGAAATTAAATAAATTTCAGTTGTTGTCCAGCGGACTCGTACACTCCATCTTGTTCGTTTGGGCACGTTTTTTTCAGAAGTATAACCACGCCATATTGGAGACGCTGAATTGTGGTTATAAAACTAACGTAACACATTCTTTCTACTTACAAGATAATTCTAGGTTAAGATGTAATTTTAGTATTAGCGTTGTTATTTCTGCAGTTTATCAAATAAACGTGCAAAATATAGAAAGGCATTTGAATATTTCCGTTACGTTATTCCCTTCGCAAAGAATGCAAAGGAATCGAATTTTGGTCGCCGCCAACTGATAATCGATTATTTTCGAAAGCTTTTTGTGGAGACCAAGAGATGGCAGCACATTAGCGTTGGTTCTTCAGTGCCAAATGTTAGCCGTGACTCGTCTTTCCGCCGCATAGTGTTGTTTTTATGTTGCAGTGAAGAAGCGCGACAGTTCTTGATGGAACAGAGATGTACCTACACCGCAGGTTTCAAAATGAAAGTGATTTTGTTCGCTGAAGAGTTTGGAAATCGAGCCGCGGGCCGTGAATTCGTAGTAAATGAAACGTTAGTGCGGGGCTGGAGGAATTTTTCTCACTTATAAGTCGCACCCCAAGTTTTCAATAAATTTTTTTTTAAATAAAATGTGCGACTTATATGCGATAAAATACGGTACCATTTATCACAGTGAAATCTTTAACCTGAGTGCTACTTCCAAAAGTTTATTATGTAAAATTTAACTTTTTCCTTACACCAAATATGTAAATAAATCTTAATACAATAAGTAAACTTTAATTAAATTATATAATTAACAGTTCCGATATATACTTCAATCTACCTTTTTGTATGTATTACAATATTTTGCTAAATTGATTAGCATTTTTTAGACATTTGGAGAATTTTATTAAAGTATATGACAGTTAAGATAACATGGCATTGTTTCTCTTCAAAAATAAATTTTGGTAGTTCCCACATGGACACTGTTAACAAAATATTTGACAGTTCCCACATGGCACTGTTTGTTTACAAAATATTTGAGAGTTCCCACATGGCACTGTTTACAAAACGTTTGACAGGTGTCACATGGCAATGTTTTGTTTACATACTGCGGAATGATACATAATCGGGTCCCTGAAAGTAGATCTTTAGCAGGGCTTCAGAAAATCTTGAAGTTACCGTGAATACATTATAAATATTATAATTCATAGTTAAAATATAAGTAAAGTAAAAGTTTAATTTAATAACGAATAAAGTATTTTCATGTTAACACAAGTATTAAACCTTGTGATACATGTCATATAAGGGGTGGGGTGATTTCTCAAAGATTGATTCAAAAAGTGTGAAGAAACAGCGAATAGACTATAATACTATCCTACTGTTACAGACCTGACTTGCGAGACAATTAGCTACTCTGAATGCATATGGCGGTGTTGGACGGCCTGTTGCAATGCTCCTTATTGCCAGAAGTAGCCTTGAGACGTTAACATTTTTTAAAAGCTGTTCACGAGAAAGTGAGCACTTTTGAAACCAACCTCAGAAAACAGTTACTGCTCTTGCATGCATATATCTTGACTGGCGCACGGAGTGACACGGGCTCAGTCAAGTTAGTAACGATGGAAAGTAGTTAAATATATTAACGTACAATTAAAAATGTTCGGTGACCATTTGAATACAAGTGTAAAAATTAGCAGATTTGTAATATATTTACTTTTCTAATAATTTCATAGTGTCCCTCGACCGAAGCATAAATACAGCTATGAGGCTCACGACAGTGTTAATTTTACATATGGAAGAAGAGTATACAACGTGCATTAAAGTAGATCTTAAGCAGGGCCTTCAAAAGTGTTCAGTTTACCGTGAATAACATTCCCTATACAAGCGAGTCAATCACTTACGCACAGCGGGCAACGATGGCTGAGCGGTTAGACTGCTCGCCTCCCACCAAGACGCACACGGGTTCAATACCCGGCCGGTTCACTCCGGATTTTCCCAAGTGGGAATCGTGTCAGAAATGCCGCTGGTCGGCGGGCTTTCTCAGTGATCTCTCATTTCCCCCGCACATTCATTCCGGCGCGGCTCCATACTCACCTCAATTCACCCTCATCGTCTCTCAAGACCTCGATGTTAAGAGCCACCCAAAATTCTCACACACACGCTTACGCACAGCGTGACGTAGTTTAAGGCATGCTGAATTAATAGGTTCGTTGCATTTGTTCAGAAAAACTGATTTTAACAGCAGTTTCTGTAGTCTCGGAGGCACAGTACTATCTTGCGAAGGGTTCTGCGCTAGAATCAAAGCATGGCGTAGAAGTATATGGAATATTTTCTGTAAAAACGTTGACTTTCGTTTATTAAGTACCTTACAGCCGGTTAATCGAAATAAATTAGAAGGAGAGGTGTTACATAAAGCACCAAATATAAACATGCCCCTTCACAAGTACCATTGAAAAAGACAAATATTCAACAGCTAGAAAACTATAGTTATAGTATGTCCATTCTGGACTCTTCAATCGCGCATTGAAGTACCGGTATTACAAAACTATTTCCTGATTTCATAATTTTATTTGTATTATTTAACCCTCGCGATAACGTTTCGACTAGGGTTGTCATATTTTGAAGAGAGAGGAGGGAAAAAAAAAGACATTCGTCGACATCTACATCTAACTAATGGGTGGCTATGATGCATGTTATTTTAAAGATCCTATTTTTCATAAGACCACGAGATTCGTGATAAAATGCTAGTAAGTGTCTTTAAATTTCAATAACAAATCTCTACCTATTCTAAAACAAGTATGTTACTGACAGATCAATTTTCATTTTATTTTCGGAATTATCGTCGAGCAAACACCACGTGCAGCAAATTGTTAGTTTGGAAACAGAAGACGCTCGCTCGGCTCAAGAAGAGTTGCCACACGCAAAAATTAAAACTTTGAAAATGTTATTGATTTATTATAGCCTATTAATGATATCCGACCAGAAAACCCGAACACTTATCCAAATTGTAAAATTCCGCCCGGACAGAAATTCTAACCCTGAAAAGGGACGTGTGCAGTGAGCGAGGAAAATCAGACGTAGGACGACGCAGCCAAAAGCGATACCACGTTGCCTTACTAGTGCTTCTGCCGAGCGAGGGGCATTATCAACGCAAGTTTGTAGGGCTCCGCTAATTGCGATGTTTATCTGTGCGAGTGAAGAATAGAATCAACGTGAGGAAAGCTAACGACAANTTGTAGGGCTCCGCTAATTGCGATGTTTATCTGTGCGAGTGAAGAATAGAATCAACGTGAGGAAAGCTAACGACAAAAGCGAGCGCACATAATGAAGTATAGTACCTTCTGCCTCCAAGCTCACCGCTCGGAGCCGGCACACAGTCTGTCTGTGCCTTTATGGGACTTTATGGCGTGAAATGTACCGAAGTGGCCTTATATAATTATTTCAAAGCATTCTAAAATGCTAGTTTTAGGTGTGTTGAAGAATTACAAATAATGTTTCTACTCAGAATGATGTCTTGAAAACAAATTTCCTTAATCATTTTCAGTGTGTATTATTTTCGTATATAAACATTGAAAACTTATTTATATAATGAATAGGGAGGGGAAGGTGAAGTCATCGGAACGCATTTTAAGCGGATATAGGACGGCTGACTAAACAGAAACTCTCTTTTACAAACACTGGTTAAGATGAATTAGGTCATCATGCAGTAATATTTCGACTAAGCAGAGTATTCACAAATATTTACGAAGGCATCCGAAACAAAGACTACANGGTCATCATGCAGTAATATTTCGACTAAGCAGAGTATTCACAAATATTTACGAAGGCATCCGAAACAAAGACTACAATCAGCGATTTTTTTACTTCCAAAACTATTTTTATTCCTCTGGTACAAAAATGCGGGTACCTCAAAACAGTTTTAAAATCTAAGTGTCGTTTAGAAATGCATCGCTATTTGTACATGTACAAGGAACAGCGAAGAATTCTTGGAAACCACAAATTCAAACACTGTAGATGTTTTATTGCTGTATGGCAACCGTAAACCCCAAACAATTAAACAGCTGCTAGAAGATTTTTTTGTGGTGTTGACAAGCTCAAAAATACTGTGCCCTTGAAACTTTCACACACAGGAGTCTTAAGTCAAAGATAAAGAGGTCACATGTAATCCAGTTTCGCGACCGTTTGTCAATATTTACAACGCTCCTCTACTACTAAAGTCCTTCTGAACTGAGGATTGACTCTGTGATGAGAAGAAATACGACGTAAAAACTAGGTATTATAGCAGACAGATCTTTACCGTCTGACAAATGTTGGAATATGTTATACGCAACATTACTGTTAAATTACATAATTCAAGTAAAAAAACAATTTATTTTGTACAGCAGAATTGCTTGCAAATGTATGTACAAGTTAGGTCGTAATAATCACACAAACACTCTGGAATAACTTTCATTAACGTATTAAAACATTCAGATAACATAAAAGATCAGTACTGTCCTTAATAACAAAATCCCCTAAAAAATGTGATGATCAAATAATTTCTCAAAGTTTTTCTGCGTACTAAATAACGTATGGAATATTAGGATTTTTGAAAAATCTGATTGGAGTTTTAACTCTGTGTAATTAACTATCATCCTTTAACTCAAATTTACCATTACCATGATTATTGTTCGATNGATTGGAGTTTTAACTCTGTGTAATTAACTATCATCCTTTAACTCAAATTTACCATTACCATGATTATTGTTCGATAACAAGAGACAGTGAACTACATGCGTTTTTTTAATATCACGATTAGTATTTGTAATCGATAAGTATTTGTAATCGATAAGTATTTATGGCGTTTTAAATCAGCGAAAAGATTACAATCCGATTAACTATCAATGGCACATGACTAAAACTTGAACAGAAAATGCTGCGAACCAGCACCAAAAAATTAATTCGAAGTAAATTGGAAGAAAACCGTGAACGCTGAAATGAGCTCTGAATGAGGTTTTTGTTTTAAATACGGAACAGTATTATAAATGCCGTTCAAACAGGTTTAGTGAGCTATGGTCTCGAATCACTAACATTACAAATGCTGTCCCACCTGTTTCACTTCTGGCAACGGGTGGTGGTAGCCTGTTCGATATTGCCAACACAGCACACATTGACACGGATTTACCAGCTGCGGAAAGCGTCCCGTATCTTCTGCACACGCGTATATTTGAAAAGTGTAATCTAACTTTTAAAAATGTGCATCGGTTCGGTAAACTTTGCTAATTCACAGCGCAATACATAATCTTAGGCGGGAAAGGAAAATGTTTCCCGCCCAGCTTTCAAGGCCACGGCTAACCGCTTTTGACGTCCAAGAATCCGGTTCCCGATTGTAAGGTTAAGCTAAAGCACGTNTGACGTCCAAGAATCCGGTTCCCGATTGTAAGGTTAAGCTAAAGCACGTTCGCCGCGCAAGTCAGCCTACGTAATAGCTACAGCAAATCCTAATTAGTTCGCGCGTTATTTGCTCCGATGTTAGAGTTGCTCAATATTCCTACACGGCACTAGGCGAACACTGCATGTATAGAAAAATTCTGTACACTGTTTATACGATTGCCGGGTAACAAAATTAATCCCGTAATTATGTGTGTGTGCGCCGGTCACGTATGTAAGTGAAGTGGAAAAATGAAAGGGGTAATCACACTTCTACACCGAAACTGAAAATTAGGCACATTATTTTAGTTAGTGGTTGATTTAACTATTCATAAGACTCATGCTGGTAGCGGAACGGAATGAGCTGTCAAGTGCGGTAGCTGTCGGAAATAGACGTTTGACCTATAGCAGAGAATCACCATCAAACTATGTCAGTCCAGTTTCAACTTATCTGCATTCTTGTTCCCTTTCGGGTCCAGATACGAACTGTGTTCGGTACTGCTGGTACATTCCATCGGCGTGTTCTTGCTTATGCACTACAGTTTGGTACGAAATAAATGCATGTCGTCGTCGGTGGCAGGGTCGACATGAAGGCTGGCATTACATAAGTTACCTGGCTGCGATTCCCCACCAGTCAGGGGAACGGATGGAACGAAACCAATTAATTATAAACATAAAAAATTACAATTACTTGGCATTTGAGGAGCCGTCGTTGGCTCAGTTGGTTATTAAGCGGTCTCCACTTCTGAGGTCCCCGGTTCTGTCCCAAGCGTGGCAGACATTGCCGTGCTGTCGAGGTTTTCTCAGGGCTCTCCCGTTTCCTCTCCCGTCTTCACCAGCTGCATCACCACTCCCATCACATCTTATCTCATCCCTTTTTCGGGCTGGCAGGAGCGACATCTGTCCCTCGGGTAGGGCAGCCGGCTCCGATTAGCGCCAAGGGGCCGCGGTGGTGTAGTGATAAGACTACCCGTCTCACAAGGCGTACCGGGCTCGATTCCAGGCGGAGTTGCCCTAGAATTTAAGCATGTGGGGATCGTGCCGGACGATGCCGCTGGTCGACGGTTTTCCTCGAAGATTTCCCGTTTCCCCCGCCCTTGCATTCCGGCGTAGCTCCATCCACACCTCGCTTCACCCTCATCGGCTCTCAAAACCTCAATGTTAAGAGCCGGGTAAATCTCTTCACTAACTCCGATTAGCGCCAGCCTGCCTCACGTGTAGATTTTCATTTACTTGGCATTTGAAAAAAATTATAACATCGCCCTTTTCTAAGAGGCTTAAAAAAAAAGTTTTATGACAAAACTTTTAACAAACAAAAACATTTGCTAACTATTTAGATTACAACTATTTCCGGGAAATACAAACGAAAGAAATAAAATTTCCCCCTGTAGCAAGTCTAATATTCTACCTAGTTTCTGCAACACCGGGCTTGTAACGGCACGAGCGCACTGAAAGTGGGCGCCTGCAGCCGTTCACTGGCCAGTCATTTCAGCAACGTCAGCTGTTGTTCCGTTACTGCTGACGAGCACCGGTGTTCACGGCCACTGAGAACACCGGGTGTTAACTGGAGCAGGCAGAGGTAGTAAAAACCAGATATTAGCGAGCTGTTCGAATGGCGTGTTCTCTAAAGAGTAAAAATGTTTGCACAAATGCTGAAGGTAACATCATTGCATACAAAATGGTATTATTTTATAGAAATACTGCAAAAAAGCCACAGGTGTTCTTCATTCCCTCAAGTATTAGTATGATTTTTTTAAATTTGTAGCGAAATAAAATTTGAGACGGAAATGCCTGGGTTTATCACTTTTTTAATTCAAATAAATCACTGTCAAGCGTTCCTTAATCAGCTTACTGACGAACGAATTTTTTTTTTACTGTTTACTGCAGACTGTTCCATTACTGCTGATGTGCCGTGACAAACGTCACTTCAGTGCCCGTTAGTAGTAACTGAACGCGGCACCGATAGACCGCGGAGAGACTATGGCGTTGAGTGCTCACGTGAGCTGCGCAGACCCATCCTCCGTATTCCAGCATTGGACTGATTTTCTGCATATAGCACTATCAAAAAGAACGTGGGTAATATATGAAGTTCGAACGCTGTTTATGTACGTAACTACTTTCACATGTTTGTACGCTTCCTATAACCTATNGGAGAGACTATGGCGTTGAGTGCTCATGTGAGCTGCGCAGACCCATCCTCCGTATTCCAGCATTGGACTGATTTTTTGCATATAGCACTATCAAAAAGAACATGGGTAATATATGAAGTTCGAACGCTGTTTATGTACGTAACTACTTTCACATGTTTGTACGCTTCCTATAACCTATNTGGGTAATATATGAAGTTCGAACGCTGTTTATGTACGTAACTACTTTCACATGTTTGTACGCTTCCTATAACCTATTTTGAATGCACCCAACATATATTGAAGATATTCAAAGTATTTCTCATTCGTATAAAAGGATGAGTTTGTTCTAAAGTCACAAACTATGACCAGACGTCCTGCTTCNATTCAAAGTATTTCTCATTCGTATAAAAGGATGAGTTTGTTCTAAAGTCACAAACTATGACCAGACGTCCTGCTTTCCGTAGGACAATTGTTTTATTTTTGAAAACATTTTCGTGCGAGATGCTGGAGGCTAAATAAATAAAGTAGTGAANTTCCGTAGGACAATTGTTTTATTTTTGAAAACATTTTCGTGCGAGATGCTGGAGGCTAAATAAATAAAGTAGTGAAATATCCTCTTTTAGACGTCCTCAGAAAGAGAAAATTCCTCCTTTTTACACACAAACGACTGACTATCATTTTTTACACATGCTGTGAATTTTCTGAGCTAATTTTACAAAATAACCCCTATATCAATGCAATAAAATTAAATTTTTCGCAAGTTTTACTGAATCAAAGCAATGTACACAAACTACACAAAGAAATGTTTCTATAAACTTATACTCTTGCAACTATCAATTCAAAGGAATTTTATAGGTCTAGATGTCCCTTTGCAAAGACACCAATTGCAAGAACATCAGACATTTATGCACAGGAGAATGATAAACAATTAAAACATTGAAGATGTACAAAAATCCCCTGACTATCCCAGTTTACCCTGTCTGTAGCCACCCTGATATATTGTGACAAGTGTCCCGCTTCGTTAGCTGATCACCCTAAAACAAACATGTTCGTAACTGTGGAGCGTGTGAATGACGGTTGTACTGGTGGCGGGCCGGCCTGCCTCTCTTCGAGGACATGGACGCGGCGACCGGACCACGTGGCGTCACGGTGCTGGGCTATGTCACAGCGGAGCCTGCATGCCCTGCCACGCTCGGCGGGACTATGCGGGTCACGTGCACTGCCGCGACGTTGCCACGTCTCACCCCCGCACGACACCACGTCGTGCTTTTGACAGGCTCTACATTACCCAAGTAGATTACAGCATGTCTGCGCTATTACATTCATCATTTGGGACATTGTTTTTTATTTTTGCATTAATTTACACTGCAACAGACCACGAAAACGAGACTAGGGATTCAGTTGTAGCAAAATACGTTACCTGACTGACATTTTGAAATTAGTTTGAAACAATACATAAAATTGAAATTTTCATAATTCAGTTCGTTTTAGTTTTGAAAAATTATTTTCTCCACTTTTTATACTATTAAACATCACTTTTAAAAAAATGACTTCGAAGCCCATCACATTGGACAAAAGGGTTAGTTCAACTCTAGTATTTCTATAGTGAAAGATGAAAATAACGCATGCCGTTCAGTGCCCTGGGCGGGACTATAGCACGTTAGAAGCGCCAGGCTAGGTCGCCTTTAATTAATAACTAACAACGACATGTGCAGTTTTGTGATTTCCTTCAGCATTGATAGAATATTTTATATTCCACACATAAAGTAAAAGTTTGAAGGAAGCCACTCAGCGGGTGGTGGCGGGACAGCAGGATTGACTGCAAAGAGGACATTAAATATTAATAAAAAAATACAAATAAGCGAGTATGTTTAGGGCTATATTGGTGAATTTATTTCGAAATATTTTCACAAGATTTTTACCAGTTTTGAACAAGAAAGGTGTAGCACAAATTCTGGGAAAGTATGTGTTTCGGTTTAGTCGTTTTCTCGAGTCTTCAGTGGTTGAAATGAAGAATTATCGTTTAAATTGTGAACATTCAATAAATAACACTGCGTACTATGTGCGCGACCAGCGCTAACGTCATAAAATAATACTTTTCAATTGTGAACCCAGACTTCCTTCGATGAACTACAATTAACATTCAACATCAGTTTTATCGAGTCTTCCATTTATTTTTTGCGTTGAAATTTCTAAACAACGTTACCAACTAGTGTATTTACGATTTTTTTTCTTTACAAACTACAGAACGCCAACAACAATGATGACTTATATGAGCTTACCGACCCGATTTTCGCTACACTGCCATTCCGATCTGAAAAGATAAGCACTGCCATATGACGTTATAGCGAGGTCAACTAATACGGAGTTTTCACTCGAAATGGCAGTAGTTTATTTTCCTTTCGGAAGGTATAATGCGCTGGCAAATAACGATCGCCTATAGCGCAGGGTTACACCATTAATTTCAGTTCATGATTTTCCCACATAATGGTGCAAGTTACCTAGTTACTAACATGTTATAACCCCGTACAAACCAGTTGACACGTCAAAGGTAGTTGTAAAATCTTGTGGTAGTAATTAGTTATTTTCAGTATAAGCCAAGTAACTGAGTCAATTTATCATTGCGACAAATGAACTAGCGACACGTAGACCATGCCTAGGAGGAGGGCAAGGAGAACATCCTCTCGGAGGAGTCATCAGGCCTCAGAAACTGGAATAGGGAAAATGCATCCTTATAGAAGATCCGAAGTCTAGTTTCTCCAGTCGTACAACTTCAGCATAAAAACAAATTGCACATCTATACAGAATATTTGCCACCTACGCTTTGCGCAAATATGTAATAAACGACCCTGCAGATTAGCTCTTTAAAGCATGTATAAATACGTGCCTGGTTACTTATTTTCATTTTGATGGTGGTAACACAGTATCGTGGCATTCACGCCTGTTATTTCATACCACATGAATTTTCATGAATATTTGCATGAAATTGTTTGTATAAAGTAGTGTTTCTATTTCCATGATCATGNTCATACCACATGAATTTTCATGAATATTTGCATGAAATTGTTTGTATAAAGTAGTGTTTCTATTTCCATGATCATGATCATTAGTCTCTCGAATGCATTTGTGGTATGAAATAACGCAATCAATATTATTGCCTAGAAAAGTTGGAAGTTGGCCAGTTTAAAAAATTTAATAGAAGCGGGCGACTTCGTGTGCATTATCTGCCAAAACAAAGTGAAGACTTTTAGTTTCCTCTGTGTTCTAACACGTTGGCATCACAATGGTACTTACTTCGACAAACAAATGAAAAAGAAAAATATAAGGTTCCCGCGTTATAAAACTGCAAGTGCTTCCTTGTACGCTCCTTGATAGCCGTGATTCCTGAGTAAAGGGTTTGGGGGGAGGTTATACACTACAGGTCCTGTTGAGTCGCCATTATCTCAGGTCACAGTCGCGTTGCCGACACCAAACATATTTAAGGAAGAGCCAAAATATATTTAATGTATTACTGTGGCGTGGCAAAGACAAAATATATTTGTTATACAGAGCAAATGATAGGACAATGTTGTGACTTGACGCGATCGTTGCACAGCTGCCAGCCTGTGCCTTGCCTCAGTGTCTATGCTGACATCAGCTTATCAAACTGGTTTGTGAGTACATGAAAAATTCAAATGAGATTGGCGAAATTAGGCCACAGAGTAAGACTACCCGCATACGCCAGCACAATGTCGTCACTGACCAGCCGACAATAGTGGACGTTTCGCAGCACGCAGTAGCCAATCAGACAAGGTCCGTTCCCAGAGCCTCTGTCTACTGTGGCGAGGCGTCGCCTATGTTCTATGCCTAATTGTACAACGTGAAGGAAGTCAACCTCTCAAATCATGCATGCCAGTTCCCCGCTCCACGAACACTACGAACAAAACCTAATGAAAGCAGTAAACCTTGGCGAAGATGGGTTCCCCTAATGTTCGTGTTCTTTCGTATATGTACGATTTAAAAGTTAGCCGAAACCTCAATTCTGAGTTTTTCATCGTACGCCTATGTCTGTGCGTTGATTAATGTTCTTGTGTTGGCAATAAAAGTATGACAAGTACAGTCCGAGCTCGACGCAATACAAGTAAATGTCGCCTTTACTTGCTCTGTGTTCCGACTGTGATCCCACATGGAGCAACGACGGAATACATTGGTGAAATCACGGAGTGAACACGAAGTAAACACATTCTGCGCATGTACCAACATTCACCTACCCTCACACCAATTTAACTGTCAAAGTCACATGGACAACAGTGATGAACGTGTTCCTCTGTATATTAATTTTCAAACAAGACCATATATTAGCATAAAATAGTTTTACCAATTTCAATTAAATATGATTGCACTAAAAAATGGTTGTTGAGAAAGTGTTCAAACATTTCAAAGCACGTGTTTACATAAACAGTATTCTAAACTCAAAACCTATCCACGCTGTTTATGAAAGTCGTATTGGGAGTGGCTATGCGCACATTGGGTCCGCACTCCGCCCCACCACTTCCCCCTCTATGGGTGAAATAGACTGAAGGTTCCGTGGCAACCCACCCGCCATAGATAACGCCTTCTCACTGTGGCAATTGAACGGGTGATTGTCGTGGGTTAGCCTCTTCGAGACAAGTAACGATTTGCCCAGAGCTAGTATTCCTGACCGGCTCATTCATAGACTAAAGATGGGGTAGACAGCTTATTCGTCTTCTGCGCATGTATCCAACATTGACCTACCCCAAAAGAACACAAATGTCAAAGTTACACATGGTCAACAGTGATGAAAGTGTTTGTTTATATCTTAATTTTTAAATGACGAGCACTATTATACCAATAAAATACTTTTACCAGTTGGAATTTAATCAAACTACATTGCAAATTGGTTAAAGGAAATACACATACATCTCAAAGCACTTTTTTTTTTTTACAAATTCAGTGTTCTAACCTAAAATCCAAACCATGCAGTTTTCGCTAGAAGTGTTGGCAGGTGAGCAGTCCAATGTTGGGGCACGGAGATTGGTTGTGCGCAGCCAGCGAGATCGGCCTACCTCATATTTAGTCCATGGGCTCATTATGTTGAAGAACTACGGTCCTAGCTAATGTTCAGATGCGGTCGTGACGCTGCGTGTTGCGGCCAATCAAAACTTTGTCACGAAATGTAAACATACCACAGAAGTAACTTTGACATGTTTTAACTTCGCCGATTACGCATTCCATAAACTTTCCTTATCGATCAATAACAAGTCCATCCATCAGCTGAGCACTAAAGAACAAACTGGCAGATCCCATCGTGTTTTAGTCTAAACTTGACAAACGCGCTGGAAAATAGAAGCGTGTCTTTTTGTTGTTTTAAGCAAGCGAGTGCTTCTGACTTTGGCATTTTCAAATTGAAACCCAGGTCGTCAATCCTAAATTATATTCATGAAACGAATAATTCATCACACTTTTTTTTNGCATTTTCAAATTGAAACCCAGGTCGTCAATCCTAAATTAAATTCATGAAACGAATAATTCATCACACTTTTTTTAAACTGACAGTTAAGAAAAAAAAAGTTTATACAGTAAATGAAGAGAGTCTACCCAAAAAAGAACTTGTTTAGCCTCATTGAGTCTAAGACTTAACTTATCAAATACATCCAACTCTTGGTTTACCTGCGGTAATGGTTCCACTTTTAATTACTTTGATGTTAACTTCTATTTCAAAAGTTAAAACCAAACTACTGACGAAAAGCATATAAAATTTCTAAGAGAACATTCCCGTGAGATTCTGATGAAATAAACAATTATTTTGAGCTGTCGCCTAACGGATTAATTTTGTTTAATTTTGAGATTTATACGAAAAGAATTTATAATCCTTGCAGAACCTTTCATAATTTTCCAGTATTGTCATACTTTTTTCGGACTAAGGATATAAACCTCAGCTGCTACTACCCCAGGTCAGGCGTACACTCCAATAGCGATGCAGAGTGCGCTGCAACTATAGTCTATTCGCGGTTTCTTCACACTNGCATTTTCAAATTGAAACCCAGGTCGTCAATCCTAAATTATATTCATGAAACGAATAATTCATCACACTTTTTTTTAAACTGACAGTTAAGAAAAAAAAAGTTTATACAGTAAATGAAGAGTGTCTACCCAAAAAAGAACTTGTTTAGCCTCATGGAGTCTAAGACTTAACTTATCAAATACATCCAACTCTTGGTTNGTCTACCCAAAAAAGAACTTGTTTAGCCTCATGGAGTCTAAGACTTAACTTATCAAATACATCCAACTCTTGGTTTACCTGCGGTAATGGTTCCACTTTTAATTACTTTGATGTTAACTTCTATTTCAAAAGTTAAAACCAAACTACTGACGAAAAGCATATAAAATTTCTAAGAGAACATTCCCGTGAGATTCTGATGAAATAAACAATTATTTTGAGCTGTCGCCTAACGGATTAATTTTGTTTAATTTTGAGATTTATACGAAAAGAATAAATTTATAATCCTTGCAGAACCTTTCATAATTTTCCAGTATTGTCATACTTTTTTTCGGACTAAGGATATAAACCTCAGCTGCTACTTCCCCAGGTCAGGCGTACACTCCAATAGCGATGCAGAGTGCGCTGCAACTATAGTCTATTCGCGGTTTCTTCACACTTTTTGAATGAACATTTTGGGAAATCACCCCATGTATTACGTGTTTGGTTGTTTCCTAAATATGCCATGTATCACAAGCACGTTACACTTGTGTCAACATAAAAGTACCTTAGTTTCGGTTAAATCCATATTTAATTTATATTTTATTCGTAATTAATATAAATGCGGTGTGTGTTGTTCTTCTGGTGTTAATTTTCTAGACTCTGTAAAGCTTTGTTTGCACGAGGCGGAGGAAGCAGAACTTGAGAAGAGCGTGAGGTAACCGTGAACGGACTATANTCTGTAAAGCTTTGTTTGCACGAGGCGGAGGAAGCAGAACTTGAGAAGAGCGTGAGGTAACCAGCTGCGAGAGACGCGAGTACCACGTGACAAGTGGCACTCGCAACAACTGCGAGGTTGCGGGCGACGGCTCGTCACGCAAGCCCGCCCACGCCCCGCGATGACGTGCCGTAACACAGTGACGTACCTACGCGTGCACTGCTTCGCACGAAACCCGCACTGTTAGTTATTAACATTACGGCATGCTGTGATCTTGGGGTCAGGGAAACTTCAAGAGCATTTCCACGTCTAGTCTACTTGGCGGTGCCACTTTTCTATTCACGTAACTGACGTACATTGTGACGTCAGCGCTGTCAGAGTACAACGAAGCGAGAGAGTGCTGCTGTAGCTCTCAAAATTGTTTAAGCTGACAATACTATTGGTAGGGCCTTCGTGAATGGTACTGGCTGAAAGGAAAATGTACAGCTGATTGTTTTAACGGCTCCGGCAAGGTCTCACGCTGCGTGTATTCCCGGAACATAAATTAAGAACAAAATTAAAACTACTTAAAATATTTTTATGAGGTTAGAATTATTGACAACTTTTTT
The DNA here is from genome assembly GCA_002778355.1 of Clitarchus hookeri. Classification (NCBI taxonomy): domain Eukaryota; kingdom Metazoa; phylum Arthropoda; class Insecta; order Phasmatodea; family Phasmatidae; genus Clitarchus; species Clitarchus hookeri. The sequence continues at coordinate 273,504 of NQII01002072.1, forward strand.
GAGTGCTGGTAACCATCATACACAGCAATAATTGATACATATTTAACAATTGCACAGTTTTGGAAACAATTAGGGATATAAACCTCAAAAATGAGCAAATATGCGAAAATAAATGCCTTAAAATTAACAAAATTATATTTTATACTACCCTTTTTGAAATATATATTTATCGTAAAGATTTTTTATATTTTTAGAACAAAAATCTGTTAAGATGAAATTTGCTTAAAATTAAATAAAGGGCTATGTTTTAATTTTATTATTGCAGAGTTTTATGTAGCAACAGGTAATCAATTTTAATGCAATTGTTTTTGCATATGCGCAGATTTTGTAGTTTCTATACGTTAGGAGAATAACAGTGAACTATTATGTATTTGAAAAATATACATTGTATCAACTATTGCTGTATGTCAGGGTTTCGTTAATTCAGATATGTAGTCAATAAAAAAAAACACAATCGATTCAGTATTCTATCTAATGTGCCAGAAATTCACCCACAGTGATACCTTTCCATAGCCCTAACTGTGAGTGTATGGCATTTAAATATGTTTGGGGTGTTGAATAAAAATATCCACATTTTCCGAATGTTTTTAGTAGCAAGGTGCTGGCGTGTAGGAGTTAGTTTGCAGTACGATGGATTGTGTAAACGAAATGCGTCTTCATAAACAATACAACTGGCGTAAACAATAATACTGACTAAATGTGAAATGTTCGTTTCTCAATGTGAGGATTAGTTGTACGAAATATTAACACAAGACGAGGTAGCTGTTATTTTTTCTAAACAAAAGTCACCCATCAAAAATAGAATCACTAGATGTACAATAATATTGAATGCTGTGAAAGTGGCTATCACTCATTAACTTTACCTGGACAATTGCAAATTTCAATTACTCATTAAACTGCAAGAATTAAAAAATTTACACCTTTTAAATGGAATTAAATTTCTGTGAAAATACTTAAACAAATTTTTAGCAGCTCAAAATATTTACAACGCATACGAATATCACACTATAACTTTACAAATAACTTTAAATACAAAATTTACAAGTTCACAAAACACAATATGCAGCCAGGGAAAAAACCACCAGACTCTAAATCAGAATGGTGTCTCTTACATATAGTGCACCAGTAAAACACCGTATGCCCATTAATGTGCACTAACAAACACACACTTTTAACAAGCCTTCGTTAGTGAAATAGCATTGACATAAGCATTAAACACCAACAATGATACACTGTGTCTGCAAACAGTAATAGCGCTGTTTAGAAAGATCCACCTTCCCATTTCCGGCAATATTCTCCTTGTTTGAATCTTCGTTTTGTATCACATTGTTAACTTTGCTGGTTCCCAGAAGAAGCAGAATTTGCTTCGACGGCTCCGAAAAAACAGCTGTATTACGGGGCCCGCCTATCTGCATGGATTCTATCATTTTTTGGCCGAGAAAAGCGGGAGCTACAAGGGTTACTCTGACACGCGCTACAAGAGCGCCATCGCCGCTACGCGCAGGGCTCTGAACTCGCTTGCAGTGTTCTCGCAGTGCTGCGTGTACCCATGGGGCTTTCAGCGGTGATACTATCATTATCATTTTATTGACGAAATGTCTGTAGCAAAGTTCAATACATGTTTAACTGGTTTAGGCTAGTATGTTTTAAGATACGATAGCCTGAAAAAGCAGTTTTTAACTATATAGGAGAGCTGCCAAATAATATCTACAGCATGCAGTGCAACTTTAAAGTACCATTCCGTCCTCTTCTGTAGGTAAACATACAGGGGGCACGTTTAATAATTTCGTCAAAAAACAAGGATTTGAGACACTCTGCAACGCAGTTCAAGCGCAGGCAGGCGGAGTCCTTAAGTTACAGTTGACTAAATGTCGGGGACACGAATATGAGGCTCTGGTATTGCTATATTATTGTGAGGCACGGGACCAGGGGCCAGGAGTTTGTTCTGGTTAACAGCACGTTAATAAATAAACTCGATAAATGCACGCTGGAAGAGACCACGAAGTGGACCGCACGGAATTAAAATTACGCACACACAACTAACCAACAGCTGTATGAAGAGGTAAAGCCACGCTGTCAATACACGCACTGCTGATCTATGGAGGCAGAAATACTCCATGCTTCGAGCAGTTCGTTGGGGGAAAAATACACACTCCTCGAGGTGCCGGCCACATTTCACAGACAACTGCATCGGGGGAAAAGGAAGGCTACGTGTTCTACAACCATAAATCAAAAGCATTTAAAACTCAGCAGGCTCGCAACTCTGTATACTAAAATTAAGCACACTCATACATCACAATTATCCCCCATAAAATGTAAGCAAACAACAATACACCCTTAAATTTTATATTTTAAAAATAGCAAATATTACATTTTATGTTCGGACAAAGTGTGACGAATTTTTTTTAACATCGTAACTAGTCAAAGAAGCTGTAAATAAAATAAAGTTCGAGAATGTCTTGCTAATTTCATTTCTGTCAACAAAATTGAATAAGTTATTTACATTTAAAAACATTTTTTTTACCAGATGAGTTAGTGACTCCAACAAAGCATCAGATTGTTGTGTTGAAGCGTGTACGTAAGATGGTTATACGAATACTGTGCTGGTTCAAATGTAATCCCTCCCGCCCGAGTTTGTTTACGTGGCTGCTTTTAAGACGTTTTCCGTCGTGAAAATTAAGAAGGGACCAAGGCGTGCGAGAGAGTACATCGACAAATAATTCTGTGAACACAAATGCGCGAAGACGAACACAACAGTAGTCCCTGCCCTAGGAATCGGCAAAACGTGCGTCAAGCATCACAGAAAAAATGCTGACGGTTGGCGCAGTTGTTGACGACCGGATTGGTAATGGCTAACGTCACTTCCATTCGCGAGGATCGTATTGTCGTAAACACGGACAAGAGAAAAGGCAAGACATCTTCACCTGAAGTTCAGAGGGTCTATCCCTAGAGTTCAGGGAAGATGCTGTCACAAATGGCTTGAATCTGTTGTGTTCCAAAAGTGATATGCGTAGGAAAGAATGTGCCGCGAACCGGAAGTCTCAGACCTGCCCCGCACAATGGTAAAGGTAAGGTTACTTCTACTACAGGTTGGGAAGATCTATGTTAAAATTTGGCAACCAAAAATTTTCGCCACTAGCCAAGCGCTAGAATTTTTAAATTCACCTTTCAGTCATTTTTTATACTTTAACCACATTTTAAAATTAATATTGTAATGTAACTAATAAACACAGTGTGTATATTCCACCGCACTCTTAAGTTAACGTCTAAAGCAAAATAAATTATATTTATTGACTATTATGCCAAATGAGAGGACTTTCAAAAGTGCTCACTTTACCGTTAATAGCCTGATTTTCTCTATTTCCTATGTTAAAATACAGGATAATTGCAATAATCATAAATCACATATAAAATAACTTCGTGATCAAGTAAAATATTTATCTTTCATTATTCACGTAAGTTACAATTTTTATTAAATGTTACCTTTTAGAACACTGCGCACCTAGCGGCGGAAATGTTTCGTTTGTTCCTAACCTGAGTACAATAGACAGACCGAGAGTGTAGACCCGTTCCTGGCTATAAGTTATTTGCGGTTTCTACACACTTTTTGAATAAAAACTTAGAAAAAACACCCCATGTATGACGTGTTTGGTCGTTTCCTAAATATGCAAGGTATCAAGGTGTTTTATACTTGTGTTAACATAAAAGTACCTTCATATTATTTTTGATTGAACATTTATTTATATTAAACCTATACATTATAATATTGCATTTACAATTAATAAAAATAAAAACAGTGAGAAGATAGGTGTGTTGGTAATGCATAGTAAGGAATAGTTCTTATCTATACATATTATAAAACTCAACGTCTCTGTCTGTCTTTTAGTGCCCTTATCCAATTTACGTGTTTTTTTTTATTCATAGCTACGTTCTCTGGCGAGGTTTTATGTTACGTAAAGTAACATAAGGAATAAGCAGTGATGATAATAGTGAATCAAGTCGGAAAAACGTTTGCTGCCAGCGCGCTCTCTTGCAATACGGACAGATTTGGCAATTTGATGGAACAATATCATGTAGTAAAGAATTGTGTAGAATAAAAAGACCTAAAAAAAAAATTCGCGGTAGCATATATCTATCGAAAACAGAAAAATACTAATAAGCGTTTTTACTATTTAGGCGCACTAACAGACAGACAGACAGACAGACNATCTATCGAAAACAGAAAAATACTAATAAGCGTTTTTACTATTTAGGCGCACTAACAGACAGACAGACAGACAGACAGAGACAGACAGACAGAGAGAGACAGACAGACAGAGAGAGACAGACAGAGACAGACAGACACGTTGAGTTTTATAATGTGTATAAATTGACACTGAGTAAAATCCAAGTTAANAGAGACAGACAGAGACAGACAGACACGTTGAGTTTTATAATGTGTATAAATTGACACTGAGTAAAATCCAAGTTAATTAAAAAAAAACCTAAACAATAATTTTGTAGTCCACGCGAGCGGAACCGCGGGCACAGCTAGTCAAAAATATTATTTCACGAAATGCGCACGAATGCGGTGCGTTGTCCTTTTAGTGTAATTTTCTAGACTCTGTTAACCTTTGTTGGCATGAGGCGGAGGAATATTCTGGAAGTAGAACTTTTAGCAGGACTTCAGAAAAGTTGGAAGTAACTGTGAATGGACTATAGATCCGTTGCTGGTTACGTGTTACTTGTAACCATAGACTAAAGATGCGGTAGACCGATCTCAATGGCTGTGCACAACAACTATCTTTCCCCCCATCATTAAACTGCTTTTCTGCCAATACGAGTAGCAAAAACGACGTGGATTGGATATGAGGTTAGAATACCGATTAGTAAACAAGTGCTTTGAGATGTTTTTTGTACTTCCTGTAACCAATTTGAAATACATTTTGGTTAAATTCAAATTTGTAAAAGTTATTAATATAATAGTGCTTGTCATTAAAAAATTAAGATATAAACAAACACGTTAATCACTGTTGACCGTGTGACTGTGACTGCTGTGTTCCTTTGGGGTAGGTCGATGTTGCGTACACGCGCCGAAGACAAATATGCGGTTTACTTCATCTTTAGTCTATGCTTGTAACATGTTGCGTGAAAAGTGAAGTCGCGGATGGTGATCCGGGCCAAAGGAGTGCAAGTACGTGGTGCGAAGCGGAAGTGTGGCATACCGTGGTGGGGAGATAAGCCTCTGGAGCGTGATTGAAGGGGAGGATGGCGGGAGATAAGCCGGCGCACCGCCACTCGAGGCGCAGGCTAACACGGAAATAGCAGCGCACGTCAATCCGCGCACTGCTCGAGCTCGACCTGAATCGCGCCGCCGCCGCTCTCTTCAAGGAACTGCTGATACTGTACGTGCTGCGGAGGCGGCCAGCGCGTACAGCCGCCGCAACAAGTTTAGTTCCTGCGCGGATACATGTACAGACACGGCCGTCACCAGACACACCGGAAGGGGGGTGGGGGGAGAAATGCAGTTAATTATGCGGGTTCTTACACTGGACCCCCTTCCGAATTTTATAAGGTTTTATGGCCATTACACACATGAAAATTTTAGCAATTCACTTTACATTTGTACTGAACGATTGCTTGTCTACCATTATGAATGATTTAATAATTTTTATGCACTTGACTAATTTTTTAATTATCAGAGTAATAACATTTAGAGGATTTTCGTAAAAATGCATTGTTACATTTGACAGCATTTTAGCTGAATTGATAAGGACATTCAGTGGATTTTCAGAACGGGTATTAGCAGCACTGCTGAAAGAGGTCTGAGAGTGTGTAGAGGCTCAACTAAGAAGTTTTCCAACAGCCCCATCACATCTACATGTAAAGCACTGAACAGGCATGTAGGATTTCCACCTGTGCTGCATGTAGCTATAGAACTTCAAGTGACCTGTTATTTTATTGGTGGTAAGTCTGAAGCACAATTCCAAGAAGTCACCTCCCAAATTTGTCCTACTGTATATTTTATAAAACAGCATACTAAAAAAGTGCTNAAGCACAATTCCAAGAAGTCACCTCCCAAATTTGTCCTACTGTATATTTTATAAAACAGCATACTAAAAAAGTGCTATTTTTAAGGGCTTCAAAATAACGTTCACAATATCTAGCCATGGTTTAAAGATACGTATCCATATAGACTGGAAAAAAAAATTCTTTTTACATGAAAATATACTACAAATACACACACCATTTTATTTTTAAATGTNGACTGGAAAAAAAAATTCTTTTTACATGAAAATATACTACAAATACACACACCATTTTATTTTTAAATGTGTATTATTACATATTAAATGGCTTAAGTAGGAGCCTTAAATACTTGAAGCATGCATGCTGCAGTGTAAGAATGGAAAGATGNAAGCACAATTCCAAGAAGTCACCTCCCAAATTTGTCCTACTGTATATTTTATAAAACAGCATACTAAAAAAGTGCCATTTTTAAGGGCTTCAAAATAACGTTCACAATATCTAGCCATGGTTTAAAGATACGTATTCATATAGACTGGAAAAAAAAATTCTTTTTACATGAAAATATACTACAAATACACACACCATTTTATTTTTAAATGTGTATTTAAAACACACAGCACCACAATTACATATTAAATGGCTTAAGTAGGAGCCTTAAATACTTGAAGCATGCATGCTGCAGTGTAAGAATGGAAAGATGNATTACATATTAAATGGCTTAAGTAGGAGCCTTAAATACTTGAAGCATGCATGCTGCAGTGTAAGAATGGAAAGATGCTAACAGGCAGGTCGGTTTATCCAGGAGGAAAAGTAGGTATTAAGGTGCTGCAATCCCACTTTTAAAATAACAATGATATAATATTAATAATCAAAATGGTGCATGTAAATACCCTTTCCATTCCAACATACAAAAGGTTCTATGGGTACACAACATATGCTGGTGTGTCTCACAAAAAAAATAATAAATGTAATTAAAATATTTTTTCAAGCAATTTAATTGTATGTATTTAAATTGAATAATGCCTACATTTAAAATGCCACCAACATTTCAAGGTATACTGTAAAATGTACACAATCATGCTGCAGCTATGAACGATGACTCATTGCCATTCTCAATAAACAAAACTCATATGAACACTAGACCTAACAGATTTAAACTATTTATAATAGTTTTGCATTCCTCTCACCATAAACTTTTCAGAGCTTTAAATACAGCTTAGAAAAATTAGGAAATTGAGGATAGAGTAAGGCTTCTGCCAAAAAATATGTAACTTAATGCAGTGAAGATGGAGCCTCTTTGAATAACTGGCTTTCAGTTTTTAAATCAACAATTTGTTAACATGATAACTATAAAATTAGACAATATAGAATTCCCCCAATAATGAAGTCAAGTGTAATGTTTCTCTGTAAAAAAAAAAAAAAAAAAAAAAACCAACCCCAGTATATTAAGCCCAATGACATGGCATACCACTTTTGCAGAAAAGAACATATGATGTAACTGGTTTGTGGTGAATAGCACTTGTGAAATCAGTATTTGAAAATCAGTTATGTTTTAAGTAAATAAATTTGCAGCTATGTATGAAAAGTAGTTCCACTGCATGAAAACTGTGGTGCTTCAATTTCTGCAGTGAATTTAATTAATTTGATTTCTATTTATTTCATGCACGTATCAACACACATTACATTTCCAAAGATTTGACATTTTCACTTGACTGATGCATGAATCAAGTGATTTAGTGTCCACTGCAACACAAAAATTACGTAAGCTGGAAAAATACAAATTGGACAAAAATACAGTCCATACTGTGCAGTAGAGAAGATTAATTGAAAGAGAAACACAAATATTGGAATGATTCAGAGCGGAGTACAATAAAATGATCTGTAGAAAAATTGGACAGTAATTTTTCTGAAGAATTAATATAGCAAACACATTAAAAATAAAGCAATACCAAAGTAATGATACAAAGTTTAAACACGTCCACCCAGTCTCTGCCCAAGTATTAAGGCAAAGGCAGTATCCTAAACAATTTCTGAAACCATATAAATATTTATATATATATAAGCCTTACTAGATCAAAGGCAAGCTCACGAACAATATGAGCTACTTCTACAGTAACTTTCATATACACACTTTGAAAAGTACAGGGAAGTAGAATGTTGAATGATTCTTGCAATGAGCGTAATTAACTGAGTGTACATTTTTATGGACATAATACAGCAGAGCTTTGATGTATGCTGTGTAAATAAAAAGCTCAAAAAATAAAAAAGGAAAAATGAAAATAACACCAAAAAGATTAGCTGTTCTCAGCAGATAGGGCAAATAATATATAAATAATTATGCAGAAAATTTTAATCAGCCTTTACAAGCCGAACGAGACAGAAACAAAAGAACAAATAATCAAATGAGGACAATACAAACAGATACCTGTATGCAAATACCTCTGGATGACAGAGCGAAGACAATGCACACAGACACAGTAGTATACTTGCAACAAAACCGTAAGGATTTGTTAGGATTACATATCTGTACCAGAAATACTGCTTTTTTTTTATCGCGCAGGTAACCTACTGTGTTTGTCTATACTAACTTTGTTGTTACCCATTTTTTCTGGAGACACACTCCTTTATCTCCATCTTTGTGTTACTTGTTTGTGTCATCCAGAACTATTTGCATCTATTTATGTATGCTGTCCTCAACTGTTATCAGAATGTTCAATCTGTTGGTTTTTTGTCTATGCTTGCAAATTACAGACTCAATTCCTCCTGGAGAATAATCTGTGTTTTATTTATGCGTCAGCTAACAACAGGTCATCTTGGCATGTTTTCATTGTATGTTTTCTTTATTTTGGGTTTCCTCATCCAAAAAAATGTATTTTGCAATAATGGAATTATGTGACAATTCTTCACTAAGGCAGTAAAATACTGTGCTCAAAACACTTGGAAGAACAATGTTGAATTACGACTAGATTCCAGCCGGTGCCATCTGGGGGATAGTAGATGTACTAGTACTGGTAATGGTTTGAATGTCATCCACCAGCAAGTCGCTACCAGAGTGCCATCTGTGTCAGCCCTTTAAATGGGAATGCATGCAGCTGCCAGAGGGTTTAACGAGGTGCATACGTGTAGAGCAAGCAGACTGCAGGTCACAAAAACCACATATGCTCCCCACAGTCAACTGGGCAAGTTTGAAAGGTGTCAAATTGTGGCCTTTTCAAGTGTTAGGATAGTCCTTTCCGAGAATCGCCACAGAAATATCCACATCCGTAAACAAGGTTCTGTACGTCCACAAAGCACAGACACAAACTAAGATTGACGTATTGTAAAGGCAGTAGTGGCAAACCAGACAGCCACCTCAGCACAAATCAGAGCAAATGTGGCCCGAGAATTGTCAACACGAACTTCTGGAAACTGGTTACTAGCAGTGCGACTATTAGCACGCATGCCTCTAGCCCATCTTCCACTCACACCACAGCGTCTACAATGCATTGCTCAACTGGTGCCATCAGAGGATCACCTAGAAGATGAATGGTGTGGAGTGGTGTCAGATGAAAGCAGATTCTGTTTGCATGCAAATTATAATTGTTTGCACGTGCAGCATAGACCTAATCAGCTACAACTCACATTCGTCTTTAGTGTTTATAGAGGGAACGATGACCAGCGAATGGTATGTGTAGAAAATTTATTCAACCCATTCTTTTGCCGTTCTTGCAATGCAGCGTGCAATGCAAGACATTCAGCAACTTCCCTAGCTAGCATGTTTGCCAGACTTGTCTCCAGGTATGTGTGGGACAGGGAAAACAAGTGACCTGTGAGACTCATCCACCGATAACTCTTGTAGAGTTGCGTGAACAGGTCCAGCAGGCATCGAATAATGTATCCCATGACACTGTACGAGTGACTGCATGCCAGAATCAGTGCTTGCATTGCTGCCAGTGGAGCCTGCACTGCATACTAGTCTGGGTGTTCCAGATTGGGATGCTACTTGGTACCTTGGGACCGGTTGTGCTATTGATGTGAAAATGTAATAATTTCATTTACTCTATATGTACTGTTGCTACACTAAATCTTGAGTGCATTGGAAACCAGAGGTGGCTAGTCAGGCACAGTAAATAAAGTACTACTTCACCAAAATACAAAATAAAAAAATTACTTTTTCTTTAAAACTGTCACAGATATGTCATAGTATAAATTTCAATCTCTGCATGGATGACATTCTCACCCCCACTATGAAAACACCTGCCACAGTGGCAGTTCAGCACATGCACCTTTTCCTAGCATCCTGAAAAGCAGCTCTGGGGATGTCTCCCAGAAAAAACTTGCTTGCCTTGCATGTGTTGACTTTGAAATGTATGAACAGTGGGGCCAAGAGAATGGGAGAGTTGGAGGGTACATGATTTGCTTGCCATAGCCCTAGTTGCCACAACAGCACTTGAGAACAGGTTACTGACGGACAAGCACTGTGCACCAAACATACAAACTCAAACAATACGGCAAATAAACACGAACAATTGGTCCGGCACATCTGAGAGTTTCACATATTGTCAATAGGAAAAGTGCAGAAAACAGAAATATACAGGAAGAGTATAAAAGTAAACCCCAACTTTGTAGGTCTATAATATCAAAACCAAACAACTTGCAACCTAAAATCCAGCTTAGACATGAAGGCATTGTCTACCTCATTCTGGGCAAGAATGAATGTGCAGAAATCATGTCTCAGTTCTTTATCCCTTTCGGTAAGAGTCTGTACAAGCTGTAACCTATATGGTTTGTACAGCAATCACTTTCGCAAAACGGTTGATTGAGGGATTTGCATTTCCCGGCTAGCTTGTAGAGTTGATTTTCTCGGACAGCGAACGAACGCTTGTTGAATCCGTTGCACATTCTCTTCGGACACACACGGCCGCCCGGAACTTTTACCTTTGCAAAGGTACCCTGTGTCACGGAACTGACTAAACTAACGTACGATACTCCACCTATCGCGAGGACGATGTCCATATTTGCGACGGAATTCACGTTTAACAGTTGTAACCGATTTACATTTAGCAAACTGAATAACACAGAACGCCTTCCGTTGTTCCGTCGCCATCGTGATGCGGACTAACACACAACACCCACTCATAGTGCGACGACAGATACTCCCACTGTCATCTCTCGGCAAATAAAGGAAACATCAGACTGTCCCCTTCACATTGACGTGTCGAATGCGAGCTCGCTTGCCACTTACCACCTCAAACCGAGCGTTAAAAATGCCATCCAAGCCGTAACACCGGACATGCTGACAAGAGCGTGGAATGAGTTTGATTATCACGTAGATGTCGTTTGGGCCGCTCATGGTAGTCACATTTAACATTTATGAATGCATGGTATACAAACTTCATGGTTCCACGGTTCAGTAGATTGGTCAATCAAGGTTGTAGGTTGTTTGGTTTTGATATTATAGACCTTAAAAGTTGGGGTATTCTTTTATACTCACAATGTATAGGCACCAATAGGTTATTTAACACAACTGGCTTTCATAGCCGAAAAAGTGTAAAAAAATTAAGTAATTTTGTGAAATATTTATGCTGTTACAACCAACTTACAAAACATGTACACAAAGTAACATAAACACATGTAACTAGTTTTCACAAATTACCATTATCCAAGTGTTTTAACCATAACACACATTTAAATTGCTCTGCAGAAGCTTTACATTTCTGAAGCATTTGGTTAACATTCAAAATGCAGCAAAACATACCATGATGCAAACATTTTGCTGTAACTCCTGTTCTAGCACTGAATCAAATATAACCTCTACAATTCAGTTTTTGTGTGCAAGCATTATTTTACATAGATTGGATGGTAGTTCAATAGCTGACCAAAGCTCTTCTCATGTTTCTTTTGCTGTAAAAGCATGAATGTAACAACAAAATTAAGCTATTAAGCAGGTCGTACAGCTGCAACTGCAGCTCAAAGTTCTGTAACAATACGTACTGGTGTATTAAACACGACAATGTCTTCAAATGTGCAAAGTGATCAGCCACAAATTTTACATTCGGTTTGTCAGAAGTTGACAAAAAAAAGAAGCTTTCACATTAGTCTGCAAGACTGGGATTTTTAGTTTGAGCAGAGCCTGAGCAAGCCTACTGAAAGGTTCCCGAGCTTCCGAGCTCGAGCTCGAGCTCTTTTATTGCAGACAAACAAATATGTTTTATAATGGTAATTCGTATTCACATCTGCAGTTCCAAGGAATAATTCTAACAGAACATGCCTACCATTAAAAATATTGTTTTGTTTGTGAATAAATAGACCCACCCATATTCTGTGAAAATGTTTCCATGATTTCTTTAGTTTTGATAAAATATTTTAGTTTGTTTTCTCTACTTTTTCTAAAATTTCTGGGATTTTTAATATATAATACAAAATCACAAATGAAAAAGTATGTGTACAATTAATTTTTGTTCAGTAAAATATTAAATTGAAAAGCTTGATTTTATGTAAATATGTAATTTTATTGGCTGGAATTTGCTTGTTAAATAAAAATATATACTTAGTCAATGTATACAGTAAATGTGTGTACATACAAAAGACAATAGTTGACATGAATGTATACAATAAAAGCAATGGCATGAATCACCACCATGATTCACACACAGAATATAAGGCAGCCTCCCAACTTTAACATGTGCTCACTCTCACTAACACTGGCTCACACTAGCAAATTAAAACTTGTGCCCTCTGTGACCCATCTGCATTATGTTTCGGACACAAAAGTTATGAAATAATAAAAATTTAAACATTGTTTGTCTTTCAAATTCTTAGAATTACAGTTTTTTTTTTAATACAAATTTTAATGTATTTATATTTTTTATATTTTTGAGTGGTTAAAAACTTCACTATTATGTCCAAAGCAGAGCATTTTAACATGGGAATTGCAACATGGTACATTTTGTTGCATTTTGAATGTTAACCGAATGCTTCAGAAACACAAAGATTTGGCAGAGTAATTTAAATATATGTTACAGTTAAAACACTTCCCGTTAAAAGACAGACCCAACAAAACAGCTTTCAGAAGTAATCACAATATTTGAACCACGAGCTTTCAAAATGTTTGGTTTATTGGACTACCACACAAACAATTCTGCCCCCTCCCCCATCACAACACAACAATTTTAACATCTACCTTTTAAAAATTCATTTTGTGAATGAATAAAGTCTTCTTTTCTAGCAAACATTTAACAAACTGCCCTGTCAGGTGCTGCATTTGAGGCGGATTTGCGGCCCAGTTTTAGGCTAATTTTATTGATAATCAGTGTACATTTCTGAGGAATACTCTTACGGGAACACGCCTAACTTTGAAATATTTACGTTTCATTAATAAACAACATCATGTTTTCTTTCGTTAACAGTAAAACCATATCTTCTGTCTCCGACTGGATGTCGTTTTCATATAAAAGGTCAAATTTTCCGAGCATGAAAAATATTTTGAGCTTGAGCTCGATTTTTCAAGTACTCGCAGACCTCTAATTCACATAAAACTCTAACTTTCCATTTTACAAATGCCTCACCTGTGAAAGAAATTAAAAATTTGACCAGGTATCCATATATAAAAAAAGTCTTGCAGTCACACCCTCGCCAATCTGCTCGTAATCCCCTTAGGTTTTATTTAGATATGGGCATTATTTAACATAACAGTTATAATAAGCTGTTACTATATCGTAATGTGTTACACGAGTAACACGTTCCATTGTTTAAACAGTTATTTTTGGAACGTCATGGATTGCCTCACTTAAACCAACGTTTGATTACTGTGCATGCGTAAAAGTTATTTTTTGGAACATCTTGGCTTGCAACTGTGCGCAAATGTAAGAGTTATCTTTTGAAACGTCCTGTTTTGCACTCATGTGTAAATGTTATTTCTTGGAACGCCAAGCTTTGGAAAATTTAACAACGTAATGGTTATTTCCAGAAATATCGGGACAGGCGAGATATGTTTCACAGTAACCTGTTACAAAATAGCATGTCACTGGAACGTGTTACTTACTTTGAAGTGGAATGAAAGAACACGTTACACGAAAGTAACGGTTTGGCCCATCCCTAATTATTTATTCTTTATATAGCTCGGACAACTAGAAAGCTTCACCACCCGTATGTTCACGACCAGTCACAGCTGGAAACCTCCCAACTGGTGCAACTTTTTTTTTCCCAGCAGTGTGTAAGTAGTCAGTACAAATAAAAACAAGTATGTGACAACAAATAAAAATAATTCAACACTATGTTGTCTTCCATGTCATTGGCGAAGCACAAATTCTACAATTTGCAAGAACTGACTAGTTACTGGTGAAATTATGATGATTCTCTCAATCACAATCTGAATTTGTTGGTCAATTATCCAGTTAATGATAGTACATATAAGTTTTTTTCTGGTATGAATAATACTTTAACTGAACCATAATGGCCTTCTTTCTAGAGTTAAAGCCCACATACTATAAAATAACGCACAAATAACATTATTTACCTTGCAACGCATCTGTCAGATTTTTTGGGGAAAAAAAAAAAAAAAAAAAAAACCATTTTTGTAGTGCACATGCAAAATTTGATTTTCCTTATCTCTGGATTTTCTCTTCATCTACAAATAACTATGTAATCACAGAGCAAACCGCCTGTCACATTATATATATTTTTTTGGCAGTTGCAACGATATAAAAAAATACTTTGAAGCAATGGAAACATTTTGTGGTCCTTAGTGAAGGCTGATTATGATGCTTGATAGTAGAATACTTGCCTGTGATTACAAAGAGAATGAATACAATTTCTGCACAATTAGTTACTAATGTTGGCTATCTACATTTAGTTGCTTACCCAAGACAACAATTTTCAAGTTTGATGGGGGTTGAAAATAATTGTGTCTGATATTTTTTGATTAGTAACTGAAAATTTAATAATAACTTAGGAATGTCACATTTTGAAGTATGTAGTCCCATATTACATTAAATTTTACTCAAAAAACTGGACTTTTAAAAACTACGAGAAACCACAGGCCAAATATCCAAGTTGACTGCTACACAGAATTGCTTAAACCTGTGGTAGAGTAAATTTGTTACTCAATGCCAACCAAAATAAAACTGTATGTCTTTTGACTACATTTTATAAAACAAGCTCTCTCAATGAATGTAAATTTATATATGTATTTTTTTTTGTAAATACACATTTGAGGTAAACTGCCAGCACTTACTATTCATTTTATGAATGAATATTCAAAGTCTATTCACACAAATAATTATAGAGATACAGATAGCATCAAACTTTGTGTGCATTTGGAGTTATTTGCATTATCAGCTGTAATAAAGGTCTGAGCAAGCATCACTTGCACAATGGCAGTCAAAATGACTGCCAATATTTTGTAACTAGTAATAAAAAAGACAGTAAGGTTTGTTTTATTTTACATTGCAACACAGTTCCTGTGAATTACAACACAAAGTTGGTAAAACATAAAATAAGCAAGATACTAATTTCTGAACTGACCGTTTCCACTCACTGAAGCAACCCTACATCAACTGTGGAAACACAACTGTGTGTTCCCAAAATTAACTTTATAAAATAATGGAATATGAATAGCAGTTGTTCAATTCAGGTTATAAAATGGCCAATACCATTAAATAACCACAAACTGTAATACAAAGTATAGAATGCCTATAAATGGTACAAATTCAGAACTTGTAAAACATGTACAAAAATATCATTATAAAATTAGTCATTTAATTATTTGCACACAACGGCACTAGTTTCTTCTCGAGCCTATGTCACATGAACAGAAAACTCCTGAAAGAAACCTAATTTCAAAACTACTCTACTTTAATATGCCATATTTAGTCAACAACTAAACACAATTGATATACCTATGTGATAACATTTCAATGTATCTTTGAAGTTTAATGGCAATGATGAGTTCATGTTAGGTTGGTATGATTGGACTGTGTCCATTGCAGACCGTGAGGTCAGACTAAATAAAAATTGCATACACACAGAACTCAGCAAGACAAAAAAATTAAAAAACCTAAGGTGTTATAAAAGGTTTTCTTGTTTTCTGTCTTGCTGAGTTCTGTGTGTGCAATTTTTATATAGTCTCATGGTTGGCAATGGACAAAGTCCAATCATACCAACATAACTTTCAATGTAACTGCAACACTAGTCCTAAATAAAAAATTGTGACCCCACAGACTTTTAACTAATGGATATTGTTGCCAGTTACATTTCAAAATCAACACAGACATAGTGATATCTACCAAGTACTTTATTACCATGAAAACAGCAGTTGCTGATGTACAATACATCTTTTAAGAGGTATGGATTGCTTTTTGTTTTCAACTTTACTGGTTTCGAGGAAAACATTAATTACTCTAATACATATATTATGTTGTGCTTAGGAGAAACTGATAAGTTTTTAACCAACTGTTACATGTTTTTGTTTCAAATTTGTTAATTCCCTCAGGTTTTTTTAAATATTTTTGTATTTTAAATTAAATTATTTGTGGTATTTTCCAAATACATACAGCACTAATTTTACAGTATGTGCAGAGAGATACGGGCAGCCCAAATTTAGATACGTGACTGGGCATGGTCCCATGTTCCTGCTGCCCAGTTCTTATGGGGCAGTAGGCCACAAGACATCTGCGTGTGAGGTGGGTATGAAGGAGCATAAGAGGAGATCCAGAGTGTGCAGTGCTGTGATGTACTGGTGAAAGCATAGTTTCAGCATTGTACTTCTTGTTTGTTGTCCTGGTCCTCCTACACACACTGTCCTGTAGTGGGTGCTCCTAGGGCTGAAAGTGTTTCAACAAACTTTCTGCTATTACTTTTGTAGTATTCCACCACTACTTGCTGGTCTTCTGCTAAATGGGTGGCACGATGACGTTCAGTGGCACGAGTTCATAGATTGCGGAACCGATTTCTCCGTGCCCGGTTGTACTGGATGCTGAGGAATTGGCTGACAATTGGGAATATGCCTCTGGTGCATTCCTGCCAGACTAGGGAAGCAGTAAGATAGTTTCTCAGAAATAAGATCACTGAGTCAAGGAACCACTCGCCAAATGCAACAACATTGTCGACGCTGCGAGAACAGCATACAGGTCTTGCAGCTTGTCTCCTCTGAACTGACCTCACTAACATGTATAAGACTTCTGCTTCACAAAAGGATAAGGGATATTCCATACATTTTGTTAAGAAACATGAATAGGATGCATGTCTGCAGGGAAAATCAGCAGAGCATGTTCCACTTGCACAATACACCAGCATTGTTGGACACATGATATTTGATATTGCATAAAAATTTCACAACTAACTTACTCTGGCAAATACTGTTCAGTGGCATGTACAGGGATCATGTGAAACACCGATTCGAGATAGACCCAAAAGCCAGTTTCAACTCATAAATCCTTGTGCGCCCAGCAAATGCTGTCCCCTCTTAGGCTAACCAATAAACAATGACCTACAACATGACGGTTAACAAAGACTAAAGACTACATCCCTGCAAGCTGTAAATTCCACTATTACATGGATAATGACAGTCAGCAAAGAAGTCCAATGAATTGTGAACTTATGCCATATTATGTAAATTAAGTGATTGGTATTCCATGTAGGCCTATATATATGTGCATCACAATTTGGATACAGTTTCTGACAATTATTTAGGTGAATAAAAAATTGTTAAATGTTGTTAATTGGTCATTTTCCTATTTACAACAAAGCTCATTGTTATAGAAAAGTTGAATCACAGTTGATCACAGTGTAAGCAATACACTTTGCAAAACTCAACATTATTTACATCTGCNTTATAGAAAAGTTGAATCACAGTTGATCACAGTGTAAGCAATACACTTTGCAAAACTCAACATTATTTACATCTGCAGACATCCTCAACCAGGTGTAATACATAGTTTTTTTTTTATTTCTGGCACATTTACACAAATTTATTTTGAAGCGTCAAAGCATAGGAACTGTGTTGATTTTGAGACTTATTTTTGAAACACACTTATTTATATGCAAACCCCTTGATTAATTCCTTAAAAGGTGTTCTCTAACCCCTCCACAAATTCTAGAAAACAGCACTGGGGTAGGTAAGAAGGTTGGGCTTAACATATCGTCAGATCAACATTATTAGAGACTGAGCAAGTAGCTCAAAGCAGGAACGAGGGACGAATAGGCCATGACCTGTAGTAGGGAACAATCCCAGCATTCATCTGGAGCAATTTTGGGAAACTATGGTAAACACAAACCAAGATGGCCAGATCGGGAACTCAACCCGGGTCCTCACGAATGATAGTCCAGTGTGTTGTCAATGTGCCGCCTCACTTGGTAAAGAATGCTATAAAGATCAGGAGAAATCTTTTTTTCCATGTCCAACAGGCAGTGGCAAATTTCCAAATAATTTTGGGTTTTCAGATAGGAATATTCTGGCTCATCCACAAGTTGTAATAACCAACTAACTACCAGAGGTAGATCAAAATTATATTTTAAGAGATTGTTCCGAAAATACTATGTTCACAGACTGAGGTTCTTTAAAGTGTAGGAGATTACTGTACTCACAATGAAATAAATCATTCTCTTTAAAACGACTATTTGTTGCTATTTCCTTTAGAATGTATTGCTAGTACCCACGTACTACTTTAACAGCAACAGTGGCACCACATACAGCAGTCATTGCTCTTGGCGCTCTATGCTCTGTTCCCTTTCTATCCTTATTCTTTGTACCAGTTTCTTTACTTCCCCCACCTCCCTGCACATGCATGTTTTGCTAGCCATTTGCTGGAGGACACTTTATATTTGTAGTATTTGCCCTTAACTTCAAACTCTTACTTTGGCTTTACCCTTGCAAGTTGTACACAAGGCATCACACTGAAACAAGGTGAGTGCCATTTCAGTTGGTTATTTAATTTAATGAGTCTTGCAGTTTTAATTATAGTTTGAAGTGGTAGGTTTCTCTGCCATGGTATTATCTAACTTACAAAATTGTGGTTTTNCTTGCAGTTTTAATTATAGTTTGAAGTGGTAGGTTTCTCTGCCATGGTATTATCTAACTTACAAAATTGTGGTTTTGTTCCGCTGGATTAAATTTGGTTTTAGAATAACAGTAGGCAGCTTTAGTGCATGTGTAACTTTATTTTAAGTACTTTTGATGTCTCGCCTTTTGTGAAAAATCTGCACTGCATAGTGCTGGTGACTCCCTNTGTAACTTTATTTTAAGTACTTTTGATGTCTCGCCTTTTGTGAAAAATCTGCACTGCATAGTGCTGGTGACTCCCTGTGGTGTTGCTTTGTTTCATGGCGAGTGCATTTAATGAGTCTGCAAGGTAGGGCTCCTTCCTATTTTTTTTTTGGAGACTATTGCACTTGTGGCTTACAGACACTACCACTTTAACAAAAATACTCCAAGAACAGGACACTATTTAACTTGAGATCCATCACAGTTCAGAATTCGGTTTCTAATTAATATTTGTAATGATTCTTAACTTGAAGCACAACATCGGAAGGGGGCTTTGACAGGGTCTATTTTTTCTGTCTGTTTTCTTGTGTTGTGGCATTTTTTATTCCTTTTTTAATATCTTTGATGAATGGTAGGTTTTTATGTAATTTTTTGCAGCATGTGTAAATAGGGCCAAAGAGGTTTTTCATAATGTTGTTACTGTAATTATATTACAATTACAACATTTATTAAACAGCAGGGGTAATTACATATGTATCTTGTGTAATACTTTGAATGAAAACGTTTGTAACAAAAATGAGCTCTATATTGTCCAAAGGTTAATTTAGTCATTTTTGCTTAATTCACAAAAACTTTTAGTCACCAAATGGCACAAGAGACCTATACAATGTACACACGCATCTTGAGAGGGCAGACGGAGTTATTTTTACTCACAAGAGCATCTGTGCAAATTTAGTGGCACTTAATTGCATTATTTGTCGCACAGAGCAGCAGCTCCCCTGACAGGGACACCCACACAATAGCACCTGACCTCTCTTTTTGAGTATTGTCTGCACATGAGTCCGTGATATACTCAATCAGTGCAGACATCAGTTGATCAGACACAGCCCCACGTCTGGTGTAATTGTGTGCCTTTATAGTGTCCACCAAACCAAAATAATCACAGACCCTCGCACTCAGACCCATCCCTGGTCTGGCTGAGGTGCTATCCCCACATCTACTGCCCAGGACAATACCACAGCTGTCTCTGCTCACTGCATCAACCTGTCAATGGGTAGGGAACACTCCAGGTCTTCTCCAGTATATGGAGTTGTACAAATTTCGTGGCACACATATTATCATTCATCTACATGAAATGAATGGTGGAGAAAATGCAGACTTCAAGCTACGAGAACTATGGATCATATATTTTTACACAAGTACAATTTTTCTGCAACAAGTGTCCCTATAGAAGCACAACTTTATCTTTCTGAATATATACTTATTTATAATGTGGCAACAGTTTTCTATCCCACTTAATGTACAGTACAAAATAAAGGTTTCACTGAGCACTCACCGTTGAGCCCGTACTTCTCCAGGTTCCGCTTGATCTGGTCGCCGGTGAGGCCCCGCTCCGGGTCGGTGTTGTAGTAGGTGAGCACCTCTTCCACTGTCTTGCAGTGGGCGTCATCCATGTTTGCTCGGTGCGTGCGGTCTTGTCACTCACGACACATCCACACCTCCGCACTGCGGACAGCCGTTCACGCGCAGTTCCTGCAGCAAGACACAAATCGCTCAACACTCACCACCCACACTTTGTCTCCTGAGCTATTGTTTCAACCATTAACAGAGCACTTTTGAAAACAATATTAGAAATAAACAATGACCAAACCCATATAGGTCTTTAGTAATATTAAAATATTTGCTAAGTTGTGCGAACCTGAGACAAGTGTGTATAAGATTGTATTCCAACTCACTCTGCAATATTATTTTACAACTAACCCATACTTAGAAAGTTAAAAATTTAAACTCATTACTCTTGTACGTATAATCCTGATAAGATATGTATAGATAACTGAATGTTAGTAGAGCAGACAATCCTCTTGCCCTCTCTGAATCAGCAGGTCACACAACTAGGCCCAGTTATCTTAACCAACGCTAAAATTTAAATTAATTTCTGCATATGCCTGTTCTGAAACATGTCATCCAGGATGTTTAATAAGGAAGCTATTAGAAATTATTCTGATTTCACATTAAATGGGACCAAAACTATCAAGTGGTTGTTGCCTGAACATCCCAGAAAAAAAATAGCTGTTGTAAAAATGTTATTTGATGATACATTTGGTGAGTCTGTTTTTGAACCCACAAATATTACTGATGATGCTAAGAAAAAGGGGCACCCATTACCAGAAGCAGTAAAACACCCAGTTATTGATTTCTACAACAGAGATATAAGTCGTTAAGCTCCAGGTAGACGTGACTTCAAAACTCTTTGTCAAAACAGGTAAAATCGAACACAAACAGGTACCACATTTAATGTTAACTGTGGGTGAAATGAAAGAAAAATTTCTTTCTGAATATCCAGGTGTAAAAATAGGTAAGTCTAAATTTCACGAACTGAGGCTGAAAAATATTCTCAGCGTGTCTTGCATGCCTCATCATGTACGCATTTGCTAAAACCATTCAAATTTTATTAACCTTTTAGAAGCAGTTTCCAAACCGATGCCACACACGTCCACCAAATCATAACCAGTTGTTTGAGAAACTATTATGTGATCTCAGTAATGAAACCTGCATGTACAATGAGTGTCATGCGTTCAAGTATAGAGATATTGAAGACGTACTTCAGGAACACGATTCACAACAGAAAATTAAATACTTAAGAGTGGATTAATGTTGAACAACTTCCCAGAAAGATTGAAAAAAATACCACCTTAGCTGCAGCTACTCAGCAGCTGAATGATCTGTTTCCTGCATTTAAAATACGTTGCTTTGTCAAACAAGTCACGCCTGCTCATTTTGAAACAATTAAGAATGTAATTTGTCAAGGTAAAGTTGTCATGCAAATTGACTTTGTGGAAAATTTCACACTTTTAGAACAGGATGAAATACAATCTGTCCATTGGTCACAAAAACAGGTCACAATTTTCACATGTTGTATCTGAACTGCAAAATGTGTGCATTTCTATGCAGTGATCAGTGATGATTTGACTCTTAGTAAATATTCTACTTGGACCTTCACAAAACTGTAATTTAAGATTTTTACATGGTTCAAAAGCAAGTACAACTTATGAAATCTGTGTCATAACATTGATGACTTGGGTGGCAGTCACTTGGAACTTTTTTGCAGTCTTCCATGGGAAAGGGGCTGTAGATGGAGTTGGGGCAACTATCAAAAAAATAGTATGGAATGCAACACGTTCATATAAATGCAAAGTTGATTTAGCCAAAGTATTAATCAGTGTGCAAGTACTAAAGTTAAAGGCATTACCTGCCTTTTCGTACCCACAAATGATGTCCAAGGAAATAAATTCTTGAATGAGTAAAATTACTTTTACCTAACGAAGGTATAAAAAATCACTTCACCACTTCCAATGCTTTGATGATTTTTCACTTTTTGCAGCAAAAACTGCTGAATCTAAATAATTAAAAATAATTGTGGTATTCCTCGAGAATAGAAATGTGGCATGGCAGGTTGCTCCAAAAAATTATTTGTTCAAGACATTTACACAGATTCAGAAACTGAGGAAAACAGTAAAACTCCTATTTCCACTCCAATTCCTAAAGCAGATTTTTCTCACAGTAATCTTCAAGTGGAGTTTTTGTTAAAGTAGAATTAGATAGTGCCGGTGGTAAATACAGGAAGATCTACTTAGGTATTTGCCAAACAAATGTTACTGAAGAAGGTGATGTACAAGTAATGTTTTTGAAACAGTATGGTGAAACAGGTAGACCGTATAGAACTGATGAATTACATGTATCTTAAATAATAGTGTTGCAGATATCTGGAATTTTATCTCCACCAAAAATGAGACTTCAAGGAGATTGCATGTTGTATGAAATTTGACAAGTGTTTCGGAAAATTACCCTAAGACCATCAGTCATCATTTTCTGTGTGATGTTTTGTCATTTTTTGTTGTACACCTGTTGCATATTGCTCACAACAGTAGGCTAGTTTAATAATTCATATTATTTTAAAATGTAAATTTTTTACTGTTACATTGTGACAACTTTGTGTAATACCAAACGTTTTATTAATGAATGTTTAATGTTAAAAATGTTTATAACATTTCATGATTTAGAATACGTTTAGGTTTAAGTAACTGCCATTGTAAAATATTGAAGAAAATCCTCCAATATCTTATTTGTGTTGCTCTCAGTCACACCTGGAACTATCTTGTGTTGCAACCGGAATTTTTTGGGAAATCTAAATTAAAAAGTTAAAATATTTTAAACTTCTTGATGGTCCTTGTATTATGTCAAACTTTCTACAGCAACATAAAAATTATATTAGATTACTAACTCAACCCAGTTCACAGAATTTTCTGTTTGTGTTGCCCTTTAGAAAGCTGGCTCTTTCCATGTCACACCTGGAACCACACATACTTATTAAATGCATATAAACTATTGTACATACATGTTAACTATTGTAAATTTTATTCTGAAAATTTAGCTGGTGTTTGTTGCTTTTTTATTAAAATTTAAAATACTTATAGTTCAGAAACATTACTTTTACACATTTTATTTTAGTCTTATAATGATTGCAAATGTCACACCGGGATCTCGTGGAATGGCCCAGTAATAACTGGCACAATTAGGCTATAACACACATGCGTTTGTAAGTTTCACAGTTTTGCTAATAGGGTGTCAATACTAGCTATTGATGAGGCTAATTATTAGATGTGGATATGGAAGTTGGCGCAACAGAATGACAGACTAAACAAAGCTTCATTTCAAAAACGCTCCATTAATTACACATCAATTATACAAAACAACAACAGTTTGAACCCCATAAATTCCTACTGTTACAATATCTACCCACATTTAACATGTTACCCCAAAAACCTTCAACAAACAAATATAACTAGTACTTGAGAAGAAGCACAGCTACTCCTAATGTTCTTAAGGGTTTTGATGCCAGATTCCAGACTTCACGCAATGTAGGGTGATTACGGAAAATTGGGGATTTTACGAAGGAAAGGTCTGAGCAGTACTGTATGAACGTCTAATATTTGGCTTTTGGAAAACTTATAGAGTTCAAATTTGGCAGGTGTAACACATAATTTTTTTGTGGTTTACGTAAAAGGAAGGACACTTTTTTGTAAGTGTACGCAAAATAAATTTGTTGACACATTTAGCAAAGGACTGCACAAAAAGCACTTAGCTCTCCATGCCAGACAGCGCAGTTGACAATAAGCAGAGGGATGTAGTGTATTACCTTCTGATTTTGACCATGTGACTATTTGTAATTTTACAAATGGAGGGTGCAAATTCAACTGTTTCAGGACTTGTTGAGTCAGCCACAAGAAGAGGGTTCCCTAGACATGCACAAATTTGCAGTTACGATGGAATTCTGATCATTTCTGTTAAGGGTTTTTATTAATTTGTATTGAAGTGTGCAGAATGGTAAACAAATTTGTTAGGTCACATGGTATTAGTAAAATAATGGTAATTTTTTACCAAAATAATATACGAGGGTGTAATGCAATTATCATAAATCTTTTTGGCAAGGCACATTGTTCCTATCAGTTTTTGTCTGTTGCGATTATTTGTAAATTCACTTGGTTCTTCTGTTATGGCAAATCAACTTAGCACATTTATTACAGCAAATTTGAATCTCAACAAACATGTTCCTAGACATTACATCCTTCTTGCTGCAAATGATTTTTATAATTCCTAAATCTTTGGTAGTTAGTTAAAATAAGTATGAAAAAGATGGAAAATTACTTTTAAAAATAAATAAAATTACCTGCCAAGATTTTAAATTTCTAGGTATTTTTGCCACACAACATTCAAAATAATTGTTAATTTTATTATAATGCAATAAAAAATATTTCTTGGAAATTTGTTGTGCAATTTATCTATATTTCTATTTAAAGTTCTGATATAAAATTTAAAGTCAAAATATTAAGAAGTGTATAGACACTTGCCACCATCGAACCAAGTGTCAGATTCCAAACAAACTGCAATATGCTACTTCTGCAACTATAATTNGTTTTTATTAATTTGTATTGAAGTGTGCAGAATGGTAAACAAATTTGTTAGGTCACATGGTATTAGTAAAATAATGGTAATTTTTTACCAAAATAATATACGAGGGTGTAATGCAATTATCATAAATCTTTTTGGCAAGGCACATTGTTCCTATCAGTTTTTGTCTGTTTTGATTATTTGTAAATTCACTTGGTTCTTCTGTTATGGCAAATCAACTTAGCACATTTATTACAGCAAATTTGAATCTCAACAAACATGTTCCTAGACATTACATCCTTCTTGCTGCAAATGATTTTTATAATTCCTAAATCTTTGGTAGTTAGTTAAAATAAGTATGAAAAAGATGGAAAATTACTTTTAAAAATAAATAAAATTACCTGCCAAGATTTTAAATTTCTAGGTATTTTTGCCACACAACATTCAAAATTTGATTAGAGCTCAAAATAATTGTTAATTTTATTATAATGCAATAAAAAATATTTCTTGGAAATTTGTTGTGCAATTTGTCTATATTTCTATTTAAAGTTCTGATATAAAATTTAAAGTCAAAATATTAAGAAGTTTATAGACACTTGCCACCATCGAACCAAGTGTCAGATTCCAAACAAACTGCAATATGCTACTTCTGCAACTATAATTNTATAGACACTTGCCACCATCGAACCAAGTGTCAGATTCCAAACAAACTGCAATATGCTACTTCTGCAACTATAATTAGCACTAAGGCTGAAACCAAGTTTTGTGCTGAAATTACTTTTTTTAATAAGTAAGAATTATATTTTAAGTTAAAATTTTCTTATTTATGTTAAAAAAAAATATTGAATGTGTTCTTAGTAATTATTGATATAATTTAACAAAACCATAACATTTTCTCAAAATAGTGTGTTGCAGGGAGAGGGATGTGGGGGACATTTTGGTTCTTCAACAGCTACAAGCATCTCCATGTCCTTACGATACAGTTCTGCAGGGAAACACTATCTCCTACAGTCCATCACTTTGTTGATTAGACTGCTGGACAATGGAAATGGTGCACCACATATAAACCATGTGACAGTCACAAAACAATGTAAATAGCAAGAGTATTGGTTGGTCTGCATATAATCCCATGTTGGTGTGCTTGTATTTGACCGCACACCTGGCAGTTGCACTGCAAGCACAAGCTGTTTAGACAAAGCCTGTACCAAACCTGCATTTATGCAAGAAACGCCAGATGATGCCAAGCAAGCATACAGAGTGAAGAAGATTGCCGGGAAGATGCCACATGTCACTTTACGCAATTGACAGACTTCAGAAAAGGATTTTTAATCATGCTGAAAACTGTATGGTGATTGTGATAGTATAGCCCATTATGTGGAGCATTTGGACCACACTGCATGATGATGTTGGAAGCAGTGGATACGAGAAGGTATCACACACGGAAGACAGGTTCAGACTGGACATGGTCGACCACCAGTCGAGAGGATTGATGGATCGTGTGCAAGGCGCAGAGGGATCACAGTCCACGATACTGGCCAGTGTCTGGACTCTTGTGTGCTCACAAACCATTTCCCGGTACTTTGCGGAGGCTAATCTGCCATCCCAGCACTCATTACCCGTGCTGCCATTAACACTGTAACAGCAGCGGCTCTATTTGCAATGATGCCAAGCCAGAGCAATGTGGAACACCACAGACTGGCGATATGAGGTTGGAACACCTCGACTAGCGATGTGTGATTTGGTGATCAGTGCCTCTGGTGAACACTACAACATCCCGACCTCGCTATGCAGGGGCACACTTTCGGCACGGCCGCCAGATGCCGCTGTCACAGTGTCCAGTATTTGTAACACATTGTCAAACAACTCTCGGCCCCTGTGCCTTAGGACAACATCCAGCATCTATTGGGCTCCATGCCAGACCATGTTGCAGCATGTATCAAAAGTAAGGGGGGTGCGACACACTACTGAAGATGACTGGACCAATATGTAATTCTCCTGTTGCTCTGGTTTTGTGATCATGCATATTACTAATCTGTATTAGGTACTAACTCTATAAAGTTTCAGTACCATCCGATGTATACTTCTGTGTGCACTATTTTTATTGTCCGACAGTGCATGAAGAAGTGTCCAAAAAGGTAGGAAAGTTGTATGTCTGTCCTTCGAAAAGCTGTAATACCAACTGATGTAAGTATATAAAAGCAAAGAGGAATAGACAAATTAGAACAGGCATTTCAATTCATGTTAACACTACTATAAATATAGATTTGTGGGGTGCACACCGTGATAAGAAAGTGTGTTTGAAAGTTTGTGTGTGTTGGGGGTTGCTATTTGTTAAATTCGAGTTTGAACGCATTAAATTTTTGAGTTACAATCTATGTTTGGCCTTGTATTTTAGAGTACTTTGGTAAATCACAGTGTTACCATGACTGAATAGGCCATTGACAGCTATTATTTTTCATTGCTAGTATCAATGGAATGCAATAACTATTGGGTTGAATGTGCTATTTTCTCTGCATAACTTTGTCAACATCCATGCCACTTTATATTGCCAGGTGAGTAATTTTAGTGTCTTTTCTGCAGATTTTGGGTGATTGTAGGAGGTTTTCATTTATTTGAGATTTACGACTATAAACTCCAACTAGCTTCATCAAAATTAAGTCACAAATATCTGCACCACTCTGCTTCCCAGAGCAAGAACAATAGCGAGCATGAAGGGCATGCAGATTTATCTGCTCCGTACATATGAAGCATGCAAATTGGTCTACCTTACACGATGCTTCTTAGTGATTATGCTCCAAGAAGCAAAGTGGTGCAGATTTTGCAAAAATTCACTATAATGGGAGTCCTATTTAGGCATGGTTAATGTTTTTTGTGCATTTCACCATTTAATCTGCTGATATTTTTCCTATTTTTTTACAAATTTTACACAATAATTTTCCTTATCTGCCTAGCCCTCCCTACTATTGCAATTCATAGAATGTACTGCAAATAACACAAAGTGTGTACGTGATTATGATTCTACATGATGAGTACTGTCAATACATAATTTTCCAGAATATTGTTCAATTTTTCAGAAAAGCCTCTACTTATCATACTTAGTCGCTTCTGTAAGAGCGAAACAAAAGCATTAGATACCAGTTTAACAGTGAAAGGAAAGGAGCTATGTCTTGCTGTAGTTACTTGCCTTCCTGCACAATGGCACTACATGTATAGAAGAGAGATAATAAAGTTTACTTTAAGCCAGGTCTGGAAACTAGCTTAAAAAAAATGCTGGCGGGGTTCCCATGCTTCATCTGTAATAGCTAGAATAATCATTATTTTTAGTGTGGCATTTAAAAGCAAAAGCACAATTCTCATTACTGGTGACATTTGCAGCACACCTTATGACTTTTCACTTAAAGCAAGAAGTAATCACTATCTAACTGGCTAAACCAAATTTTGTGGTGTAGGACTTGAGCATTTCTACGGTAATTGTTAAGAATCGTGAATTTTCCGGAAAAAACGGGAAAATAACACCAGCAAATGGTGCTTATTGACACCATACTTAATATGAATTTCATGGGGACTTCAAGTTATTCGTGGTGATAGTAGAGAGGGCTATGAAGATCGGGGGAATTTGTGGGGTAAAATATGTAAAATTTATGTAAAATATATTTCAGTCGGGTTGCTGAACTGTATTCAATACAAGAAGACCTCACAAAATCAAACCTACATTTACAATACATGAATCAGAGGGGATGTGTGTGCCAACCAGTGTTGGAATAACATTTAATACTGTTGTATTTTGCAAGGCTTACCTTGATATTCACGAGAGGATTGTAATACATTCCGTGGAAGTAGTACAAAAAATATTGTATATCGTACAGAGGCATTACGAGAATGTGTTTGTGTGTATAGTCATGACACATTTGTGCTACAATGGTGTACTGATGGAAACAAATGTGCATCAATTGTGGCTGTTCGGTTTAAATTTTACTATACCGAATAGTGATCAGTTGGCCACAATTCCGGCGTTTGCAGTTTACTTTCGGAGTTTAGTGTGAATTTGACCACGCGAAGGCTTGTGATTTACGAACGGAGTGCTAAAAACAGTATTTCTTTGCAATTATATCCACGTGGAGTGTTAAATATAATTATTTTGCAGAAAATTGAGCGTTGGTGGAGTTAAGACTCATTACAATAGAAGGTTAACGTGTCCTACACATATAAGCAGTACATCCCCAAGAAGGTATATTTGCCACTTAGATGAGAGAGTATTGTGTAACCAAATTACAAATAATCCCGTGAGGGGAAGGTGCAGCTCTTCTACTCCTCCCGTGATGTGCAGCTGGGAAGACAGGTACACACAGTAGAAACCACTATGGACTGTCTGCGAGACATTCTGGAATGTCAAAAACGGTAGTGTGGTATCCCTATCGTTTATCATATGGCATAAGATGTTCGTGTGGTTTAATGCTCCCCGAGTACACAGATGCACCAGAGTGACAGTTGTTATAATGTGCATTCTAAGCAAAAAAGAATATTAGGATATTTAAAAAAAAAAAACCCTTAAAAATTTTAGTGAACAAGGNCACAGATGCACCAGAGTGACAGTTGTTATAATGTGCATTCTAAGCAAAAAAGAATATTAGGATATTTAAAAAAAAACCGTTAAAAATTTTAGTGAACAAAGATAGATTTGTTGGAGCGACAGGAAAACATCTGCCTGGTGTTAAGCAATAAATAAGAGAGGGGAGAAGCTACAAATCTAAAGCATAGTTAATAATATAAAAAGTAAACATTAATTTGAGTTCATTTGACAAACTTACAAAAATTATTCGCAGTAAAATAATTTTGTATTAACAATAAATTGCATTCAAAGTATACACAATCTCTATTTTTAAACCCCTTTTATCATGTTCTCCTATATTGTTTTAAAATGCATAAACCGCCATGCATGCAAATACAATTTAAAACATTTCCTGAANTTATCATGTTCTCCTATATTGTTTTAAAATGCATAAACCGCCATGCATGCAAATACAATTTAAAACATTTCCTGAAAATTATACAACCATTTTAGTACTGCTAAAATAATTGATAGGAACGAATCTGGAATCACAGAAAAATTTCCAGTATTTTTCTGAAATACTGTTTATAGTCTCGTCTGTCAATGTTTTTATCTGGTCAGGTCTGTGCGATGCATTTTTACCATATATATTATGTGGCATTTAAATTACAGTGATATTGCGGCATGACTACTTCATGGCCGCTTCAAGAAGTTTGTCTATATAATACTTGGGAGCTGGGCGTTAGAATTTAACACAATGCACAGTACTAGTTCCGCTTTATAAATTTCTTCATAGGCAATATTGTTTACCTTGAGCCATCCTTGTATTTCTTTTCTGGGGGAATAAAAGTTTTGAATTGTGTATCGAACAATGCACAAATCAAAGTCATCCCAAACTTTTTTCTGCAACTCACCTTTAGTTTTATTTTTCCTGTTATACATACTGTTTTATCTGTTAGTTTTCGTACACTCATTTCCTTGCATATTTTACATATTTCGCCACCAATTTCCCTATTGCAGCTGCTGCTCGTTTTGTGGCATTTTAAATGGGTTTATGTCTTCCACAAATTTTCCAATTATCAAAAAATGCAATTACCTTACCAATAATACTTCAATGTGAACAGTAGGATGTTTTTCATTTGAACATGCCACGACTTACCTCCCGCAAGACTGACTGGTTCACTTTACATGCATACAGACTATACAGTAGGTATAGGTGACAATGTTGTTTCCCCGCGATTGGCTCGCTAGACCTTCCCCGCCTCAGTCCTATCTCCTTGAGTAAAGTCAAGAACCACGACCGCATTCTTTCCAGATATTTTGTTGATGTTGCTGAGTTATAATATAATTTATATTCAATAACAGGCTGTACCCTAGCCTTGTTAAATGCAGAAGACCTAACAGAATTATACCTAACTTGACAACAGGTAGCAATTTTCTCTTGCCATTTAATTACAGTGATCCTATGTAAATGATGTTCAAGCATAGCCCCCTTACACTGAAAAATACTATTGTAGCGTAGCCAAACATTAACGACAGAGCCAGTTGGGGAGTTAATCCCTAAAACAGCGATTCAAGGTACACCAGCATTTCTTCGTAGATAACAAACTAAAAGTGCTCAAAAATGAGAGCAGCTTGAAATTTTATGTAAAATGAATAACAGGGGTTATGTGTTCTGATAGGCTATAGCGTGCACATGCACACTCACCCACCCACCCTGTGATTCAACAATTGTGAAATTCCATGAAGTTAGGTTAGGTCTTCCTGCATGTAACATGGTTAAGTGCTTTTTACAATACTGCAACAATGCGACAAAAGTGACCAACCAATCAGAGGCGAGCCAGCAGACTATAGCAATACGACAGTGTGCGATAGAACTTGTTCTAATGCACCTATGACTGTCACACGCGACAAGGAAGAATAAAAATTTTGTATATCTGAGAAAAAAAATCTAGGTGTGCATATGGTGAGGATTTGATATAATCATTCATCCAATTGCGAGATATTTAAACACTCGGTAATTATGCAGTTTAGGGGCTTTTCTGAACGAAACATCCTAGACAAACAAAAGTAGCATTATACCCAAGACGTGTCGAATGGAACAAGTATAAATCCTCCCCCAGTAGTTAAAATAAGTAGAACATATAAAATTTTTTTTTAAGAAAATTGCGAAATGTACTAGCAGTTTAGCTGGTCTGTTTACGTCGATCGGCATTATTAATGGCCGCACATTGCTCATCAGACGCTACCTAGCGGCCATGGATGTCATTACAGGCATTTTAACGGTCAATTTTTAAGCAGGTCAGTAGGTATTGCACCTTTTCCGGCATAATTCTTGTCGTCCTCATCCGGCGGATTTAAAACNCATTAATGGGTTCTGCACAGCTTACCTTGTTCATATTTAGGAGGGGGTCATGTTAAAATAAGTAGAACATATAAATTTTTTTTTTAAGAAAATTGCGAAATGTACTAGCAGTTTAGCTGGTCTGTTTACGTCGATCGGCATTATTAATGGCCGCACATTGCTCATCAGACGCTACCTAGCGGCCATGGATGTCATTACAGGCATTTTAACGGTAAATTTTTAAGCAGGTCAGTAGGTATTGCACCTTTTCCGGCATAATTCTTGTCGTCCTCATCCGGCGGATTTAAAACTGAGAAAGCATGAACGAGTGTTTTTGTGCATTATATTCGCATATGAATGAGTGTTAGTGCGTAATATTCGGCTGTCAACGAGTACTTCAGTGCGTAATATTCGCGTATGTGGAGTTTTAGTGGAACATGGTGTTGCTCCGAGTGAGGTAAGGATGAATTGGCCGTTGACAGAGAAATTGTACCAGCTGCATTCTAGGTGAGTTAATTTATATTCTTTTGGTGTGTTTTACGGTTCCTTTAAATCCCTACAATCCTAAATTCGTAGTTTAGTGTAAAACCCTACAATTGTATGTTAGTGTAAAACCCAAAAATCCTAGGTTAGTTTAAAACCCTACAATCCTAGGTTAGTGTATAACCCTACAATCCTAGGTTAGCTTAAAACCCAACAATCCTAGGTTAGTTTAAAAATGTAAAATAGTGATTCACTAATCGTGGGGTTAGGTCCTGTTAGGTTAGGTGGGCACATGTTACGAAATTAGTCATACGTTAATGATCCTAGTATATTCGTGTTCTGCGTAAATAGTAGAG
Organism: Clitarchus hookeri; assembly: GCA_002778355.1. Classification (NCBI taxonomy): domain Eukaryota; kingdom Metazoa; phylum Arthropoda; class Insecta; order Phasmatodea; family Phasmatidae; genus Clitarchus; species Clitarchus hookeri. The sequence goes on from NQII01002072.1 coordinate 306,374, forward strand.
TGGAAATATACCACTTTTGGGAGGTTTTTTTTTTTTACCGAAAAGCCCCTAAACTGCATAATTACCAAACACTCAAATACATACAAACACCTTATTTATTACTTAAATACCAGTAGCCCATTTTATAAGTTTGAAACATTCAGTCAAGTACATAGAGCCAATGTTAATTATTTTCTTCCAGTTGTCAATTTTTGTATAGAAAATTGAAGAGATGTTTCTATTTCTTTTGTTTATATTCATATGTGTTATAACAAGCTTCTCTAAACTAACACCATAATTTAAATAAATAAACAAATCTTAAAATCTTGCCTAATTATACAGGGTTTCGTTCATTTTAATTAATATGATAGATGGCATGAAACGCACATGAATGCAACAACGTTGCATTATTGTTCAGTCGACGGACAAGTAGTGTGCATTGTGTTTAGTAGCATATATTGTGAATATTGTGACGTCCCTATTAAATCTGTGTTCGGCGTGGTTAGTAATATTAATTCATACTATGTTCCAAAACATGTTTTTTCGGAAAAGCCATGATTTTCAACAAATACCAGAGTATTTTGAAGAACTTGGGACCCTCACTATGGGATACGACACTATTTTTATGGAATACCACAATTATATTCCAACACCATGTGCCTAGCTTTCAGTAACATAATCTCAACATTATGGCAGGATATAGGGCTCTGCTAACATTCACAAGCATATCTGCATGACCATACTGTTTGATGCATGTTACACCACCATTTCTTATTTTTTTTATCTACAGATATTTTTACACACTTTGAGGTCATTATTTTGGTTATCCATTTGCATTAGTTTCACAGAAATTTACTTTGGATCACAAGTTTTTATAACAATTCCAATTAAAATATTTTTGGGATTGATGAAAATTTCAATAATTGCAAAAATTATAACAGCTTCCCACTCGCATGTAATTTATTGAAACATTGACAATCTAATATGCACTCAAATTCAAACATAGAAAAAAAATTTGAAAAATTATATGGCCTATGCCTACTTTTAATATTTGTTGACGTGGTTTATTTGCACAGTTTTACAATTCTTTTGCGTTAATCGCACTTCTAGTCAGTCTACTGCAGGGCCGTTAAATTAGTTCTCCCATTGGGCCACTTAACCTACAAGTAATTACAATGCTTGACAGGCAACACTTAGGTATTTATTACAAAGGTGCGGTTCACTTATAGATTGTCTGTTTATTTGCGTAAAGAATATATGAAATAACACGATTTTATTGCAAGTTTTACACTTGAAGTTGCAATTAAATTAGGCAATTTGATTGAAAAGTATTAAAAATATTCTGTCAACGGGTCACTAATTAAATAGACCTGGTCTATGGTGCCCTTTATGTTAGATGTGGATGATGCCAGTTCACAAATCTTAAGTGAGGCAAGCTTCAGTCTAGCAACACTATCACTCAATTACACAATGCGATGCGCAACTGAGGTAACATCACACATGTTTACATCACACAATGTTAAGATTAGAAATACGTAAGCAATTTAAACACAGTCACATTTATATTAGCGTCTTTGTTTGTAAACGCATATGCACTTACATTAGCCTACCTTGAAGAACCCTGACCTATTATAACAAAACTAGATTTAGTTACTTTTTAAGTCAGACTTGGTTTGGGCTATATACCGCCAATTAAAAACCATCCTCTAATATAGCATTACGTATTATTTACATGCAAAAATTTGTACACAGGCATAATGATGTGGCTGCCACATAACCTCCTTAGCCTATAGATTTTCACATTGCAAAAGGCAAACTCAAAGTATAGGCCTAAATATTTTCCTTCGAAGACTGCTTTTTATGTTACTTAACATGTATGATTTGAACTTAAAACAGAAGGATTAATAAAAGGTAATGACATCACGGTACGACATCGAAAATNAAAAAAAAAAAAAAAAAAAAAAAAAAAAATAAAAATGCATAGGCTATATTTTACCAGCGTGTTAAAACAATTATTCTTTACACTAGCTCATGACATAAGTATCTCCGAGAAATACTGAAAGTTGTATACTACGTAGTGCCCAGTTTGTAATAACTGTGGCGCCTTAACCTAACTTTCCATGCATTCAAGTTTTCAACCTAAAGTTGAAAAAACACTTATTTCACGTGTAGCTCAACTCAAACGTACATATCTATCTAGATTTAATGACCTGTTAATTTTCGTAGGACCATTTGATTGAACTACGTGCAAATTAGTAATTTGCACAGCTATTGTAAACAGTTCCCAGCACCTCCACTTCGCATTCCATATTCGTCATAAATCTGCCCTTCCAAAATCAATGCACACCGTGTTTTAGAATGCATTTATCCGGTAACAAAAATGTAGCAACTTACCTCCGAACAAAAGATTTTAAATTCACGAGTGGCACGCGGAAATATGTTAACGTTACTAAACTAAGATCCCTGTTTGACACGACTTGTATAACGATTTAATCCAACGCATAAAACATTGCAAACTAAAACACACGCTATCATACACACGTTAAACTTAAAATTTCCGAACGACACGCTCGTGCGAATTTCATTTTCGTCTAAACCACGCTCTGATTTCGTCTTCCTGCTTCGGTTGTGCTCGCTTTACAAAACTCGTTCTTCTTGCTTACGCACGGTGACTATACTAGTCATTTCCATCCTCTACGTATCTGAAAATACGTTACTGTTCAAGCCTTATTTTGCCCCACTAATTTTAATACACCATAGTATTTTAACACCTATTTGATACTCAAAACAAATAATTCACAACTTTAAAGTTTTACTCTTGACGTATTTAAAAAACAAAATGAATACGCACTCTCTCATGTGGACGAATATCATTGGACTACACGAACCACGTGAGCCGTTTCATACTTAAGCGCGAAATACAAACAATACTTACGGAAAAACAATGTAAAGGGATAAATAGCAGTTAGGGAAAATAGCTCTAGAAGAAAAATGACATAAAAAATAGCACAATTGTACTTATATCAACTTCAATCTTTCTCAGAAGAACTATATAAAACCGCTAGTAGGGCTATGTCTAAAATGCATTACAGTACTTTAAAAATGAAATATTTAATTGGAAGGAGTGATATTGTGTCGGTTTAAGCACTGCAGGTCTCGTTATCTGATGCGCATTTTTAGCTCCACCTAGGAAATACCACTGCCATGCAAGAGAGCCAATTCTAATCTAAGGTTAGTTCAAAGACGTTCTCCGAGAGCTCTCATATCCTGCCCGGGAGACCGCCATCTTGCCAAATGGCGTGCCAGCCAGGGGAGCGGACACTTTTAGCGCATTGGGATAGCTTTCTTAATTATTTTGGCAAGCGCAGCTTGAGCGAGACGGGCCAAGAAAAGGACAGAAGGAGAGAGAAATAGAGGACTAGTAGGTCGGTTGTGGGGCTAAGAGAGAGAAAGAAAGAACGAGTTGTGTTCTAACTTTGCTGTCCTAGGGAGATCGCTCGCTCGTTCCCCCCTTCGGTAAGATGGTTCTGGCCCGGTGACATCTGCGAAACTTTCCGGCCAATCAGATGCGAAAATATTCTCCCTCCCTTCTTAGCAGGTCTCTCTTTTTCGCTCTCTCGCTTTGAACCTCTCTCTTTCTCAGACATATTACTCATTCTCACCCAGCCAAATAAAGATGGCCCCGAGAGCTTAAAAAAGCCTATCACGTGAACACGTTGCACAGTTTTTAGAACTGTACATTAAACATACGTAACGATATCACCACCACGAAAAAAATTCTAGTAATCAGTTAATTGTGTTATCGACAAATTAAATCTAAATGTCAACGTTTTCTATTTGTCAATGAATGCGTGTGTTATAAATTTTAAAAGTGAGCCTGTGTAGGCGATACGCACATTGCACAATGCGTGTCACTGCCCCTGCCTGCATATATTGTATTTGAACGAGCACACTGACAGGCATGCGCCCATTAAAGTAGTTCCATTTATTAACGTTGAATTCAAAGTTATAGGTTAACTAACATTTGTGAATACTGAAATTATTTATTTTATGTTCTGTTTTTTTTGTGCATGTGTAAGACTTTGAAAATTTGTAAAATCTTTACTGCTCTAAGAATTTGACAGTTTTACATGACCGACATTTGAATAAAGTGATCAAACCATGGTAATGTTTTACATATGGTGGACGAACATAATAATATACATATAAAAATATATCAAACAGAGATTTGGAAAGTGCTCACTTTACCGTGAAAAGCCTGTATCGTAGTTTTGCTCGAGTCCGGTTAGTATGTTCTGAGATACAGCAGTCTGAAGAAGCCGTTTTGACGACGTTTAGAGGACTCCAAAATTATATCTACAGCATGCGTGATATCTTGATAGCACTATTCCGCCTTCGTCTGGGACATGCATGTTTTCTATTCACGGGGTTAACATAATTGGGGCAGGTTTAATATTTTCGTAAAAGAAAGCGGTTTTTCAAAATATTCTGCAATACAGGTCAAGCATCGCGTAGGCGACAGCATTACTCTAGGGGTAACTTTTTTGCATGAGTTTAAAACTATGACATAGAAACACTTTTCTCTTCCTGTACAAAATTTGAGAATTTTTTTTGTCAGTAGTGTGATTTATTAATTTTTACAACCATCATCAAACTACTTTCCTCCAACAGCTCTGTATATACAAAATTCTGTATTAACTGAGAAATATAAATCAATATAACATTGAATGTACCTCCGATAACCTGTGTTGCCAAAATGTGCGCGACGCTAAACATCACTTGACGTTCTTTAAAGCAACGGCTCGTTAAAATGGGTAGACAATATTGATTATGTGAATAAGGTGCAATGAGCAATTAAAATTAGACGAGCTTTCAACTTAACCACCGTGAAAGTGACATTGACGTAGATTGGCGAAACCAGCCAAGTAAATTTCACTGCGCACTAAATAGATACAGCAAATGAAATTAGAATTTATTTTAGAGTTAAAAACCATTGACACAAATTATTTTTAAAAAATTTAATGGCAACTTTAAGAGGACAGGAAAACTGAAACGTGCTCGAAATAAAATTAACTACTTTTAAAAACTTAAGGAGAAAAGTCGCCACAGACTATAACATTCGAAAAATGTTTGGTCATATAATTTATTGGAATAGCTACTTCTGTCAATTATTGGCCGTTCAGATACCACTGCTTTTAAATATTCAATATTGAACAATTCTGCATTAGAATTAATCAACTATAGACACGCTGATAAAGCAACGCTTTACTAGTAATCAAATACTTGATGATCGAAAGATCATCAACTTCACCGGTCAGTTTGATCACCATCAGAAATAACGGTTGATGGTGAAATTAAAATTAAAGGTTTAGCGGCGACCGTTTAGGTGATAGTCTTGATTTTTCAACCGTTGTTTTATTGTGCACTTCCAACAGTACTCATATCCTGGCCGATACTATATCAATTAATTATTCCATTTTTTAAGTTTAGTGTGGTCGGAAATTACTGTTTTTGTAGTGCGCTACTCTGGTCCGAAATCAAAGAAATGTTTTAGCTGGTCCAATATACAAAATGTTTGATGTAACAGACAGATATGACAGCTTTCATGACATGGACGTGACGTCACAACGTCCCAACTTTCTTCGAACAACTGTGAAGCATTCTGACTGGCGACAAAGTGGAAGGGGCTAAAGCCAAAAGTAGGGCGACGCAGCTAGCAGGGTTGCGGTGATACAGGCGACGGACAAACGATAGATCCCGCCATGCATTTCCGGTTGGAGATGCTTACGCGGGGAATGTGTGGGTCGCGCAGGCTCCAAATGTTGTTACCAAGAAACACTTACGATTAACTCTTTCAAGGAGTGAATAGAAACCTGTTATAAGTATACGCCCAAAACATGAATCGTATTCCGAACGTCATGACTTCGATCAGAGCTGGCTGTACACGGGAACTATTTTATATTTTCCATCTCTATTTCAAACGAATTCTGGAACATTAATTTAAGTCGACCAGTCTTTATTTATTGCAATATAATTAATAAATGTGTTAAATGAACAGTTTTAAGATGCTGGAAAGTCCTTTTGCATAAAAAATAAGGATAACAATAAATATATGTCTAATAAAATTCAAATAAAGTTCAATTATTTCTAGTACACTGCCTTCAAGCGTGTAAAGTGATGAATCCTAATTTTTTCCCGATAACTCTGGGCGGGGAAATTTTTTCATGCCGACTAGCAGGCTGGCACAGCGGTAACATACACTGAGGAGACAAAAGTCATGGGATACCTCCTAATATCGTGTCGGACCTCCTTTTGCCCGGCTAAGTGTAGCAACTCGACGTAGCATGGACTCAACAAGTCGTTGGAAGACCCCGACATAAATATTGAGCCATGATGCTTCTATAGACGTCCATAATTGCGAAATGTTGCAGGTGCAGGAGTTTATGCACGAACTGAAGTTCTTGATTGTGTCCCATAAATGTTCGATGAGATTCAAGTCGGGCGATCTTGGTGGCCAAATCATTCGCTGGAATTGTCCAGAATGTTCTTCAAACCAATCGCGAACAGTTGTGGCCCAGTGACATGGCGCATTGTCATCCATAAAAATTCCATCGTTGTTTGGGTACATGAAGTACATGAATGGCTGCAAGTGGTCTCCAAGTAGCTGAACATAACCCTTTCTAGTCAATGATCGGTTTAGTTGGACCAGAGGACTCAGTCCATTCCATGTAAAAACAGCCCACACCATTATGGAGCCACCACCAGATTGCACAGTTCCTTGTTGACAAACTTGGTTCCATGGATTCGTGAGGTCTGTGCCACACTTGAGTCCTACTATCAGCTCTTACCAAATGAAATCGGGACTAACCAGACCAAGCCACAGTTTTCCAGTCGTCTATGGTCCAACCGATATGGCCACGAGCCCAGGAGAGGCGCTGCAGGCGATGTCGTGCTGTTAGTAAAGACACTCGAGTCGGTCTTCTGCTGGCATAGCCTAGTACAGCCAAAGTTCACCGCACTGTCCTAACGGACACGTTCGTCGTACGTCCCACATTGATTCCTGCGGTTATTTCACGCAGTGTTGCTTGTCTGTTAACACTGACCATTCTGCGCACACGTCGTTGGTCTCGGTCATTAAGTGCAGGCGGTCGGCCACTGCGTTGTCCATGGTGGGAGGTTATGCCTGAAATTAGGTATTCTCGGCACACTCTTGACACTGTGGATCTCGGAATGTTGAATTCCCTAACAATTTCCGAAATTGAATGTCCCATGCGTCTAACTCCAACTACCATTCCGCGTTAAAAGTATGTTAATTCTCGTCGTGCGGCCATAATCACGCCAGAAACATTTTCACATGAATCACTTGACTACATATGAAAGCCCAACCAATACACTGCCAATTTATACATTTTTACGCGATATTACTGCCATCTGTATATTTGCATATTACTATCCCATGACTTTTGTCACCTCAGTGTACTAGACACGCATTCGAGAGGACTTGGGGTTTTATTCCCGGCCCGAGAAAACCCGCCGACCAGCGGCGTCGTCCAGCACGAAAATCTGGGAGCGGTCCCGCCGGGAATTCAACCCGGTTCGCCTTGGTGGGAGGTGAGTAGGCTTACCACTGCACCACCGCGGAGGAGGCTCGCGCTACTTTATTATGATTTGCCGGAAACAGTTGTTTCATTTAGTACGCTGGCAAGCGTGTAACCTCTATTCATTGTAAACAGTGAAAATCATTTTTTTTGCCTACTTTCCTAAGGAAAGAAACAATTATGAAATCACTTTCCTGTATGCATCTATATATGTGTGTGTGTTACTGTGTGTGTCCTCCCTTTCAATTTTCGAACGCGGGAACTGAATTTCACCAAACTCGGTACACATATAGTACTAAGTTAGGACACCTGACTTTTATAGTTTTCAACCATCTCAAAAACATACTTTCAAAATGGCGGATATTTTAGTATTTAGGGCGATATGTCATTTCTTGGAAACCATTCAACCGATTTTAACAAATTTTTATATGCTGACAGTGCAAATTGTAATAATTAAATTCATTGCCGCATATTGTCTTTGGTCTGCAATGTTGGAGGATAGCGCCACATGAAAAAAGTAAAGCTTTTATGTTATATCTCTTAAACTACTCAACCGATTTTCAGAAAATGTTGCGTATAAGTAATACTATTATTGGCTAGGTAAGTGTATGTAATTGAAATTAATTAAACACTTATCTTTAAAATGGCGGTCATAGGTTTATTTGATATTACTAGCATACAGTTGGACCGATTTCAACCAAATTTTGTACGCTAACAGTATCTATTACAATCATCTTGTAAGCTAACCAACATACACTTTTGTCCACCATTTTGGAAGATAGCGCAACATGACAAAATAAAGCTTTTATGTTATACCTCGAAAATTACGCAACCAATTTTCTTCAAATTTGGCAAATAATTTATACTACAATAGGCTAAATAAATTAAAGTAAATTAACTTCATTAGGCACGTACTTTCGGAATGGAGGCCACATAAATATTTTACATTTGTTTGGTATGACTACCATTCCAATTGGCCAATTCCAAACAAATTTTGTATGCTGACAGCATGTATTACAAAAATCATATAATTGAAACAACGTCTGTTTTCGTGGGCCATTTTAAAAGATAGCGCCGAATGTAAAAATAAATATTTGACATAATTTCTCGAAAAAAACTCAACCTATTTTTGCCAAATTTTGCACGTAAGAAGTACTATAATAGGCTGAGTAAATATTAGAAAAAAACTTTCTAAGTACTTATTTTTAAAATGGCAGCCATTAAAATATTTTAGGTTTATTTGGTATAACTACCATACCATTAATCAATTTCAACCACATTTTGTGCACCGACAGTATCTATAACAAGCATAAAATAAGCAAAAAATGTAATTTTTTCTGCCATTTTGTAAGATAGCATTACATGAATTAATCAAGTTTTTGTATAACTTCTCGGGAAAAGATTGCCAAATTTCTAACGAATTCGGCAATCAGGTAGTACTGCTGTAGTNAAGTTTTTGTATAACTTCTCGGGAAAAGATTGCCAAATTTCTAACGAATTCGGCAATCAGGTAGTACTGCTGTAGTTGATAAGTATAAATATGTTTCAAGTATGCCAGACACTTATTTTCAAAATGGCGGTCATCTCATTATTTTAGCATAGTATGCTATATCTTCGAAAAAATATAATCTATTTTGACCTAACCTTTTATACTTGGAGTATATATAACAAACATCAAATGTGTATACACGGAAACACTTTTGTCCTCCATTTTCTAAGATAGTGCCACACGACTAATAAACTTTATATGCCATATATCGGGTAACAATTGGCCGATCCTGACCAAAATATATGGCTAACAAGTAGTACTGCATTAGGGAATGTTAACTGATATGTCTTATGTACATGAGGCACTTATTTTTAAAATGGTGGCCATATAGCTATGCTAGTTTTGTATGTTATATCGTTGAAACTATGTGATTAATTTTAAAGAGACTTTGTACGTTGGCTGTATATATTACAACAATCAAATGTGTACACATGAAATCTCTTTTGTTCGCCATTTTGTAAAATAGTATCACTTGACAAATTAAAATTGTGTCACCTAAAAAAAAAATCACTTCTACCAAATTTGGCTAACAATTAGCACTATGGCAGGCTATGTAAACTGACAGATTTTGAGATGGTCAGACATACATATTTTAAAAATAGCGGCCATATAAACATTTTAGCTTAGATTTTTTTATCTACGAAACTTCAAAACTTATTTATAATTAACTTTGTATGCTGACAGTATTAGTTATATACATACAAATTGTCTATGAAAAGCCTCACTTCTCCGCCATTCTGTAAGAATGAATACGATTTTATGTCGTATCTCATGAAACAATAGATCGATTTCTTTCAAATTTGGCGAAGAAGTTGTACTGTTGTAGGCGATATTAATTTATATGTTTTAAGTGTGTACGTCTCTTATTTCTGAATGATGTGTATACAAACATTTTAGCTTAGTGTGCTATATCTACTAAGCTATGCCACAGATTTGAATGTAACTTTGTAAATTGTATTTATGACAATAATAGAATGTGCTAATATATAAACATTTGCTCTCCATTTAAGAAGTTCGACACATGATCACTGGAGGTATTATGCCATTTCTCGAGGACCAATCAACCGATATGCATACAGAGATCCTCCTTTGCCAGATTTTTCGCAAATTATGCACACCTACAGAAGTCTAAGTAAAGTTATATGATTTAAATGCGGTCAGACAATAATTTAAAAAATGGCAGCCAAATAAATATTGTCATATGTGTGGAATATATATTTAACAATGTCAATAAAACTTTTTATGCTGAGGTTATCTATTGCAATCATCGTGAACCAAGCCTCTTTTTAATCAATTTTGTAAGATAGCCCCATTTTAGAAAATAAGGTTTCTATGCCATGTCTCGCAGACCAATCAACCGATTTCCATCAAATTTTTCACACAAGTAGCGTTATGGTAGGCCATGTAAACTTATGTGTTTTAGTGGCTCAGACACTCATTTTAAAAATTATGGCAGAGTAAATATTTCAGGTTAGTGAACCCTATCATTCAAAACATTACACCGATTACACCCGAAATTGATGCTCCGAATCCGAGTTTCTCTGAATTCGTATCCCGGTATAAGTCACTCGTGTATTTTAATTGTCTTTGTACTGTCTCTCATGTTTCTGGTTCCATCGCTAATGATATTGCTGTCAATGAGACGTCAGCGACATACCTACCATCTAAGCTTTCAAGAACTTCACTAAAATTTATTTGCACCCATGTAGGGGAAAGTAGGCTCATTAGTTTTCAGTAACTTCTTGATATTCTTGTTTCCTTGATAATTTATATTTTTTTGTGTTTGTCAGGACCTTTTACGGTTGAGCTTGGGGGCTTAAGCTGATGCTGCAATAAACATCCCATTCAAAAATGCATTTTTGCAACCTATTTTGTCATTATATAAAATCACATTTCTTCGAGTTCACGTATTTTAATATAACATATTTAAACGACTAGGAACAGAAAAACGTATCATTATTATTAAAATCAATCAGTAAATATACATTAAGTATAAAACTTAACTCTACATTGGCACCACCGTAGTTATACTGGAGAGGGAGGTAAATGCCTCGCCCCTCGTCATCACCTACCTTCCCAAGGCCCATGTCATTTTTCCATTTATTTGTTGTTTTTTAAAAAATATTTTCTGGTTATTTTTAAAACGTGTGTGGGAGGCTTCTCTCTCTCTCTCTCTCTCTCTCTCTCTCTCTCTCTCTCTCAGAATTTACCCAGGTACCCGCGAATGCTAGGGTCACCCCAGAATAATTGTCCAGGTTTAATTGAGCACTTTAGAAAGTCGTGCTTGGGATATACTTTTCTTTAACTTTGTATCCTTCTGTTATACGTAAGATTGTTGGCATGAACCGTCTCACTTTATTCATGCGTCAACCAAGTGAAATCTTGGGATTTTCAAGAATGTAAATTTGTTAATAATGTACAAATTTGTGCTTTCATGCGAATAAAACAAGAAAAACTGGCTTGTATAGCCATAAACTCACGTATCGCACACTCAGTTCAACGTCAAGTGTTATAACTATTTATATTAATTTGCTGCCAACTTGACTGGGAGCCTGCATGCCATAATATATGTATTTTTGGACAGAGTTTTTTTCAGAGGTTGATTTAAAAAGTGCATACTTGACTGCGAAGAGCCTTTACAAGCGCATGTGAAAACAGCATGTGCAGATGCGCTTCATCTGGAAGCCGGGGCACAGCCGTGCCAAATGGCGCTCAATTCGTGCCGCACGGACGGACTCGGATTGCGAAATCCGCGCCAAGGTGACGGGTGTGGGTAGAGGGCGCCGGTGTGGGTAGAGGGCGCCGGTGGGCGGTTCTTATAAAAAGAAGGGGCCGAGAGGAACGGCTTTCCGCTCAGCGCGCTGCAGCGGCAACGGAAAATAACACCGCTGGATATTTACGTCGACAGAGAAGGATGGAAAAATGCATAATAAGTGGCCGCATGAATGTAAATACGAGCGAGCGAGAGCAACAAATTCTCAAAATTATGCTCGCCACAAGTTGTTCGTCTCGCGACGGTCTCTCGGCAAACTGCCCGTGGGGATTCTTGGAAATCCGCGGCGATGGAATCTCACAACTCTGGTGAGAAGACGGGCTAATCAATATTCTACAGCGTTCAGACTATTCGGAAAACGTAAGATCTAATTTCATTTCTATTATATTCTCCTGCCAACAGTTGCTCTTTTGCTTCATCGTTAATTGGATTCCACATGTCGCAAAATAAGAAATTTCTGTAGTAACTTACAGCACTGAACCTATGAAAAAAGTTTCTGTTGCCTCATTGCGCAAGCAGCAGCCAATTATAGTTCAAAGCAGATTAAAGAAACGGAAATTAAAGTCACATGGAGTCAACTGTCTGTGGTGGTGATTACACGGCACCGGTCATTATTTAAATTAGTCGAGAATTCAACGAACTCCAAGCTAAACTGTTACTGTCATTGTTACTACTGCCAGCCGTTACTGTAGATATAGCTGTTACTTTACATTCGGCTGTACGTGGTTCTACTCTTCTCTTGTTTTCGGTTTTTGCTTAACTCAGTTTCCGCCAGAAAGTATTGAACTATGTGTTGCCTTATTGCAAAATCAACTGAAATGCACACGTGTTTTAAGTATTAGAATGTCGGGAAATGAGCAGGCGTAGATAAGAGCGGATTCTGCAATTAACGGAACGATTGTATTGACTACAGGTCGGCACACATGTACTAGCGTACCAATAACCTACAGTGAGTGAATTGAGAGATTTGGGCTGCTCTTCACATCGAGGTCTTGAGAGCCGATGAGGGTGAAGTGAGGTGAGTATGGAGCAGTGCAAAATTAACGGGTGGAGTGATGGGAGATCTCCGAGAAACCCCGTCGACCAGCTGCATCGTCCGGCACGATTGCCACTTGCGAAAATCCGCAGTGAACCGGCCGGATATCGAACCCGGTTCGCCTTGGTGGGAGGCGAGCAGTCTAACCGCTCAGCCACCGTGGTTCCCAATAAGCTAAAAATGAGTAGCCTATATCCAGCACTACAGGAACATCATGCTGTTCTGATGGTCTCTATATTTCTACGTACCCGAGTCCGGTTCATCCAAACTGCGCAAAATTACTGGCTGACAGGTTGTCAACCGTTGGAGTGGCGAGCTGACTTTTTCCGAATTAAAATGTCCCGACGTACTTAAAATGTGTTCCAGTCGATCATGCTGATTTGGTCAACTACGCATAGGAACACCCTACTTTTAGAAAATATTTTTTGTCTGCTTGTATTTCAAATCACTTAAGCTGAGAGACACTTTAGCCATTGAATGATTTTTAAATGCAGCTAGTTTAAGTACCTTCCCGCGAGTCACGTATGTTCAGTATCTTTTAGTTGCATGTCTGTAATGAACCTCGTCAAACGCTTCAATGTTTTCTCACGAAGACACANGTATGTTCAGTATCTTTTAGTTGCATGTCTGTAATGAACCTCGTCAAACGCTTCAATGTTTTCTCACGAAGACACATGTTCAATGAACCAAACGAAAAATGCAGGCATGTACGTAAGGAATTGATATATAGTTTTCTAGGAACTGTTTTCACGAAAATCAGGTGTCCCTAACTGTATAATAATAACATTTTTGTTGATTTGCAGTTGAATCCTGGCACGATCCTGGTGAATTAAGCTGATACATTGTACAAACCAGCGCTACTGTCCCACAGTGGCTTTATTTATATTTAAGTAGTGAGAAACACTCGCGCTATAAGGAATAAATGCGTCCACATTTATTACGTAAGAAGGAGAAGGAGCTCAGAACCCTTTTTGTGCACTTTTAGAGTGTTTCTCATTCGTTCTAACTTAAAATAAATTGTAAGGTGCTCTATACAGTTTAGTGTTGAAATTACACTTTTATTGAAAGTTCTTTACCCTAGGGCGCGCGTTTTTAGTGAACCCGGGTTAAAAAAAAGTAAGTGCAGCAGAGTAACAATAAAAATATATTGTGTTAACTTGTAGGTTAATTTCGATTATTGTACTGCAATAAATTAACGCTAATTTTTATTCTATTTTTTATTTGCATCTTACCAGACAAGTATTTATGATTACGCAAAGAGGCAGCTAGCTAACTGTCCTAGTCAATCCATCCATACATGCCTTGTTGTAATGAGACATTTTTGGTTACTTCATCGGTTACACATAATCGCTTACCCGGTGCTGTCACCTCTCAAATTCGCGTTCAAGGACAGGAACAAGAAACGCTTCGCTGTCCGTAAAGAAAGAAACAATTACAGTGCTTTTTGCCAACAGGACTCTCAAATAGTCCTTGCGTGGCCTACTTTAATATTCATAGCCAGCAGTTTTGCGTTATTGAAGACTTCGCATAGCTGTCGGGTTGCGTGACTGGAACATCGTTGAAGCAACACGCCTTAAAGAACTCTCAGCCGACTTCTTGGTTGTCTCGTCGAAGACAGAGTTGGGTTGAGAGGTTTCTGTCAGCTTTAACAGCGAGGGGTTGAGCGACGGCGAGGGTGAAATATGCACGTGCTGGAGCAGTGGCGGATTGCAAAGGCGGAAGAAACGGAAGTGCCAAGAGAAAACCCGTCAGCCAATGACCACGTTTCCCACGTACGAGTAGTCGGGTAGTCTCACCACTACACCTCTAAGACAGAAGCGGACACCGATAAAAAAAACGCCAGTCACTGAACAGTTGACAGTTTCTGAAGTACGAAGATGATTATTGGGTCTAGACTGACAGCCAAACGTAAGGCTAAATTTGAAAATTTAGTCTGAAAAGCCGTGTCGTGCCGTGTTATAGACGAACGTTTTGTAAGTTCTACGAAGTTATATCTATACATTTTTGCTTCACTAATGGTTTATGAGCATCGAGTCGGTAATCTTGCGGCTATAATTTTGTATAATCACGACGTTCTACCGCAGTTAGACCCTCTCTGTATAAACGTGCAACGCAAAACACGAACTTCGACATTTTATATTCATAACATTTTTTCCGTGTTTTACATAGAGTACTTATTTCCTGTCATTCAAACATGTTCAGTTTTCTTATTCAAACAGTTACCTTTAAGGCATATTTTATTTTCCATACAAAGTTTGTACGTCGCTTCAAAATATATCTAATATGTAATGTGTCTTTAGACATATAATGTATTTAGTATTTTTTTTTGTTTTCATATTTTGTGTCGTTTAACGTAATGAAATTTTCCTTTCGCATCACTTCTATGTCAATACACTAAAAATAATATTATTCGAAACCACATAAGTTTGTTTAAAAATAGTTATTTTTACGTTAGCAGCCTCCAAATCATTCTCGTGATCAGTTAATTCGCTACGTTCCCGAGTTGAATCTACCTCCGTCCTTTTCACGAGATGGATACTATGTTTTTTCGCATGGCAAAGCTTGTAAATCAATTTCACTTCAGTATTCTTGGACGAGATGTGTAAAAACAGGTATTGGGTTCTAATTACCTACTGTTATCTATCATACATTCACCTGATGCATATATAATCGTGTGCTACTATTATTACGGAAATTCTTCTTTGTTTCGCAACATAAGAAAATGTTTACAAGCTTTACACACATGCCGTGAAGTTCTGNTTATTACGGAAATTCTTCTTTGTTTCGCAACATAAGAAAATGTTTACAAGCTTTACACACATGCCGTGAAGTTCTGAAAAGTAAAGTAGCTTTTAATTGGTCTAGAAAGTGTGATTAATTGGGATGAAAAATGCTTTCTTGAACGTATGGTTAGCAACATCGTAACGTGGGCACATCCTGAAATGCTATTACACAATCCCTCTCGAAGTTTCAGCGGAATGAATCAATTATATCAAATATAGAATTTTTTTTAAAGCACGCGTCTGTTTGAATCCAAGCAAACGTCACGTTGCAGTTTTATCACACAATTTTGACAGTACTTTTGGCAAGTGAGAGCCAGATTCGAGGATATGTNCAAACGTCACGTTGCAGTTTTATCACACAATTTTGACAGTACTTTTGGCAAGTGAGAGCCAGATTCGAGGATATGTGCACAAAAAATAAAATCAGTCTAAAGCATATTTAGTGTTTGGGCACGCCCAGGAACGTAGCACGATGTGTATAGTCTTATTAACACGCATGCCGGACACACCGAAGAGACAAGAGCCGCCAGAACATACGGCTGTTCGCTGTTCACATCACGTAAACAGATTTCCNTTATTACGGAAATTCTTCTTTGTTTCGCAACATAAGAAAATGTTTACAAGCTTTACACACATGCCGTGAAGTTCTCAAAAGTAAAGTAGCTTTTAATTGGTCTAGAAAGTGTGATTAATTGGGATGAAAAGTGCTTTCTTGAACGTATGGTTAGCAACATCGTAACGTGGGCACATCCTGAAATGTTATTACACAATCCCTCTCGAAGTTTCAGTGGAATGAATCAATTATATCAAATATATAATTTTTTTTAAAGCACGCGTCTGTTTGAATCCAAACAAACGTCACGTTGCAGTTTTATCACACAATTTTGACAGTACTTTTGGCAAGTGAGAGCCAGATTCGAGGATATGTGCACAAAAAATAAAATCAGTCTAAAGCATATTTAGTGTTTGGGCACGCCCAGGAACGTAGCACGATGTGTATAGTCTTATTAACACGCATGCCGGACACACCGAAAAGACAAGAGCCGCCAGAACATACGGCTGTTCGCTGTTCACATCACGTAAACAGATTTCCCGCGTTACCGTTCTGGTGACAAGCCTTGATGACCACAGTGCTTTGTTATTTAATAACAAGTTTCGGAAGTAAGTGTTGGACGAAACGCTGCTAATATTCGCTATATTGTAGTAATAAAAAATAATACACAATTTTCATTAAGTGATTTAAAATGTTTAAAAACTTGGTTTTTTATTTTTAAAATATTTGTTTAGTGCCAACTGCCAGTATATTATTTAACTAACTTTACTTGAGAAATAAGTGGAGTAAAAATAATATTTCACATATGCGTGTGTAATACACGTAACTATTCCAAGAAAATATGAAACAATGGATCCCTGGGGAATTTCGGTGGAGTGTATCTCTGTGAGTGTTTTCGACGAAACTCGTGACGACAACGAAGAGGCCTTCTGACTGGTTGTTAGCTCCCCGTCTGTCTGTCTGTCTGTCGTTATCTGCGTTCTTGTGAATCGGACTTGACTTTGCTTGATAAACTCAAGCGAAATCCCGGGAAGTATATAAAAGAAAAGCTATTTTTCCATCCCCCACCCCTTTCCTGTGTCGAAGCAGCAGCTTCAAGGTCACGCAGACAGTTCGGACAAAACATGTGAAAGCGCATCCCATAAAACTGAAGACTTGTATAACTACCTGTTGTCAGAAATAAGAGTTGACACGAACAGCGAAACCACATAGGCAGACATACCAGAGGAATTGAGGAAATGATGTGAAGAGAAAATATGTTACAGCTCTTCTCGGTGGCAGGAATACGCGTATGTTCTGAAACAGACTACCCTGTTCAACCTCCCTATTCCCCCCCACCACGCTCTCAGCAGGCAACTCAATATAAGCCCATTACGATTATTTACAACTTTTCTGAAGCCCTTCTAAAGTTATACTTCCAGGATATTCCTCCGCCTCATGTAAAAAAGCTTAGTCTATAAAATTACACCAAAAGGACAACACACCGTATTTGTGCGCACTCACTTGAATAATACTTTGCATGATAACTATTTCTTACTAGATATTACCAACATACCTTTTATTTCCCTATTTAATTCATATTAATTATAAACGAAATATTATAATTTATGTATAAAATATAGTTAAAATTTTAATTTAACAAGAAATAAGGTACTTTTATGTTAACACAAGCATGCAACCCTTGTGATACATGACATATTTGGGGAACGACTAGACCCGTCATACATGGGGTGATTTATTAAAGGTTCGAATCAAAGAAACTGCGAATATACTATAGCCTGTGTACCACACTGAAGGCGGCCACAGCACTGGTGTACAGGTAAGTTGATGTAGGTTGTCGGGCGCGAACCGGCGACCCGCAGTGCACGAGGGCGCACGCACGACCAGCACCGGAGATGAGCCATGCCATTACGTAAGCGAGGCCGCGCGCTTTTACGCCGCCCCTTTCCCCCCTCGGCAAACCAATACTACACATTCGCGACCGGGCCGAGAGAAAAGACGCGAAAAAAGGGGGTGCAAGAAGGAAGACGATGGGTGGAGGGGGCAGCTTCCAAAAATACCGGGCCCCAGGGGCGGGTTTGTTTGCCCGCTCGTCTGCGGTGCCAACAAGGGCAGTTCGGCAGAGAGGTATCGCAGGGTGGCAGACAAAACGCGCGTGTGGAAGNGCTCGTCTGCGGTGCCAACAAGGGCAGTTCGGCAGAGAGGTATCGCAGGGTGGCAGACAAAACGCGCGTGTGGAAGAGAGAATGAGAAAATAGAGAGAGCGAGGGAGAATTAGTAACTGGAAGCACTCCCAAGGCGACGGACGGCCTGTAGTAAGACAACGAGACACGCGACAAGACAACAAGTGCTTCTTAAATGTCCCTCGTCTTGCACAACACACATTAACTCTCTCATGTACGAGGCGTGACTTGAACCCACCACCTACTCATGCCGCAGCAGCGAGCATGTTGATCTCCGCCATTGACAGCTTACTCCAAGTTTATTTTGACGTTGATGATTTTTAATGTTTCATTTTAAAAAGGCACTCCTTGCTGTCCAGGCTGAGGTGAGATTCATAACTTTTCTTAGCACATCAACGTAACATATTCTATTTTTTTTTGTCTCCAGGTCAATTTGAAATTTAGAATTTCTGTTGTATGTTTATGGGGTTTATTGTATAAAAATTGCTTACGACGCTCATTAACGCCCCCGCTTTACGTTCACGGGCTGAATGCAGATGGCCTATCTACAAAAATAATCCTAAACTTAAAAGTTAAAAACGGCCCACTTTAATGCCTGATGCGGTAATATAAACCACATGTCCTCATAACTACAGATATTACCAAGATTTGAAGGACATTCAAAGAAATATTGGAAAGATCTCTTTTAAACACACGCGATTACACAAAATCGCACCACATCATTATCAAATCACACTGTGAATATTTCTCAAATCTAACGAGGCTCCTTTAAATTTTGATCAAAGCTTCACTCTTTGTCACGATACTGTTTATAACTGATGTGCACTCTAGCTAGCACCCTTTCCAGCCTGCAGGCAGTTACCCTCATGTCATTCATATGTACAAGTTTCACAGTTAGACTACTTGTGTTTGGCCACTCCCGCTCTAGTTCTTCCTCTTCTTCAAATCGCTCCACTGTCGCTCCATGTTTGTGGCAGTGTGCGTTTCTTATTGATAAATGCAGTGCGGCACCATAAGCTGACATGAAGCACCATATCAGAACTGCATCACCAATCCTCAACTTCTTCAGACAAACATTCAGGAAGGAATTTCCCCGTTTTCTTCCCCCTCATACGAGGTGGCTGCTTGTGAATCAGCCGCAATTATGACTCTTCACTAAATTATGCCTGACACAATATTTTGATTCCCAAGTTAGTCTCGGTTTTGCCTTGCCCCAAAACGATCGAGTTCTGCACGAAATCTTCATCTGCAATGTCTTAATTTTAATTGACATATTTGACACGTAGTCGATGGCAGTTGATCATAGATGACTGCTTTACCAATCATTCCCGATGTACCCTTTGTGTTGTAGGAATGGAAGCGCTGTAATTTCGTTTGGAAATATCTGCTATTGTTCTGTCCTCGCGGAGTGTTGTAATCTTGCGACTGTAGCGGCGGTATTCTTATTTCACCATTGTCTGTTACACACACGTTTTACTTGTACCTAACTGACTCAACAATAGTTCAGTGTGACTTGCCACACTTATGCATGTCGATTACTTCCAAGTTAGTTTAAGTTTAACTTTTTTTTTTCTCAAATTTTTACGTAACAGTACTTGTTTAGTTCAATTGGATGCAACGGGAGGATCTCCACAAGTGAGAAACAAAAAAAGTCAGTAGCAGTTCGTAATATTTCTGTTCTCTCTGGTACTATAGCCATACTCCGTGACTTCTTTACAGCTTCGATGACTCATTCCATGTTTCATTCATAAATAAGCAAACACATAATATTTTTCAAATAGTTTTGAAAGGTTGAACTCAATTTTTTTTTGTAAAAAATTTATTGTTGTATTGCCAAAAACGTTTTTTACTTCCGTGGGTTTCCTCATAAAGGTTATAAAAATATTATAAATATTTTATTGGCCACATATTTACAAATATAAAAGGTTAATATTTTTAATTATCTTAAAGAAAAAAATAAAATAAAATCTTTAGAAATGGCAACATTCTATAATAGTTTAAACTATACATATNACTTCCGTGGGTTTCCTCATAAAGGTTATAAAAATATTATAAATATTTTATTGGCCACATATTTACAAATATAAAAAGTTAATATTTTTAATTATCTTAAAGAAAAAAATAAAATAAAATCTTTAGAAATGGCAACATTCTATAATAGTTTAAACTATACATATAAACAATTGTAAACAAAATATTATTCCTCTGTTTTTAAATCATCGAATATTATAACCTATCATCGGCGTATTCGGAAATTAATCGACGGATAAACGAAGGGTGAACATTTTTGTGTGCACCGATTGAGCGAGTTTCCGAATAACAAGATTCCTGTATAATTTTTTTGTTACGATTGCACAAGAAAATTGTACACGCCTGAATGTTTTATTATATTATAATAAAGGAAAACAACCCTGAGAGCCATGGCAGTAACACAGTTACAAAAATTTTCCGTTATTTTATGGAAAAGTGTGGGTTAAAAAATCTCCACAACTCTCCGTAAAATTACGGACACATTACTTTTTCAACAACGGACTTTTTCTTAAATTTCACTGAACTTTCCTTGAATTCAAGGAACTTCTCCATACATTTGATAGTTTGCTTTTCTCTCGTTCCAGTTTAAGGAAAAGAGATTACGAAAAATACCTTTTATTTTCTTTATGCGCATGTTCCTTGTGTACAAACATTTTTCATAAAGTTCAAATATTTAATTCTGTAGTGAGATTTGTACACGGAAACACAGGTTTCGAAGTCTAATACTCTTCCCGCAAATCTGCAATCTTCAGAAGTAAATATTATATTTCTCTAAGTGAGATATACGGAACTCGTTTCTCGTTCCTAATGTTTGAATGTTATAAATGTTGTTGCTAACTTATACAGTTGCCTTGTGCCTTTTTGAAGTTTGACAACATATGTCTAAGTGGCGTGAATATCGCAATTGCCGCAGGAACTTCAGTTTCATGGCTACAGTAGCGAAGACAGCTTCGTGCGAACTCATTGTTCGTTCCCGAAACCCGAAGTTGTAGGAAAAAAAAGAGACATTCCGTATTTTGCATTTGCGGAGCTCATCTCCATTTTTCGTCATTGCGGATTGCATTTTCTTATTTCAACTAAACGTTTCCCTACAAATTTATTTTAACAGTGAAAATTAAAACTTTACGTGCTGTCTCTTGAAATAAACGCAACAATGTCTCAAAGTTACAGCAGTATCAGTCTCCATTTCAAGACGCAAAATGTTTCCTTTGACAAATATTCTTCAACAACTTGGCCTCCCGTGACCTCACCCTTCAAAGCGCTTTAATAATCGATATGTTTATTTACAAGAGTGTGTTCAGAAACTCGTCGGCTGATGTTCAGTTCTCATAAGACTCGCCGACATTTCATACACAGGCGACGACATACACCGATTTAACCGGACTCGAATCAAACAGTAGTTTTCGAACGTTTGGTCTACACTGTTGGGACGTCGAAGAGTTTCTGAACATATGAATAGAGTTGTTAGATATTAACAGTAAGGATAGGAAGTGTGTTAATCAAATATGTACCCTTGTGTCTTTTAACTTTTGGTAGGGCTTGTGCGGCGTAGACGTTGGGAACTTACTACTTGTACAAAGTAAAAGCATGGATTACATTTTTCCTTAAATATTAGCCTCAAGTTACATATCGTCGTACTCAGTAAGATTGTTTTCAAAAAAAATCACGGAACAGATTTATGATACAACACGTATGTTTAAACCTTTCTGCACGCGTCCTTTGAATACTTGAACAAACATCATAAGATACAGCTGCTTTTTGCAAAAATGTTAGTGTGCTTGCTACTTTCCAACATACCATGCACATTTCTGTAACTTGTCTTTAGTTACTGGCTTTCGTCTGTGTGCAAAGACATTTCCTTATTTTAAGAGCGAGCGAGTAGCGACACCTGATTTTGCAGGAGTTCCATGCATGCGAGATTTGAATATCGCACGCGCAAACCTGCAGTTACAGTTATAAGTGTCGTGTCTTTGTGAGAAGACATTGCGGCATGGACTATGCCAATGAGACTTATTATAATGAGGTACGTGATACACAGACAGGCATCTAAGTGCGCAGCAGTTAAACAAACCCAATCGCGTGTCGATAATAAGTAAAATGTTTTGAAATACAACTGGACAGGAACGCTTTGCGATAATCAGGTGTGCCAAACAATGCAATTTCGATTATTCTGGCCTTGCTGGTCGGTGATATTTCTAGAACGTGTCAAAAATCTAGTATTAATTCCACAGAAATATTGAATGTTTTCAAAACACCTTGGCATGAAACGCTTTCGCAAAAACAACCATATTTGATCGTCAGGAGTCGACCAACAATATGCGATAGTGTTATGTTGCAAGTTTTCATACGCACGTCCTTGAAACACGAATCGTGAAATACTTGCGTGCAATGTGCAAAGCAAAATATATCCCACGTACCAACTTTCAAATGTTATAATTTCCATAAATCTGGAAATATTGGTGTTTGGAACCTCGACATAACGCTCTGTCATTTCATTAAACTTTCAAAATTGTCATCACAGAGGCACAGCCAATGAGAATCGTTGTTCATAGTAGCACAGTCACTATACACTGCAAAATAATTAATAACGAAGTGCATTTTCTATACACAATCACCGAGTAAAAAATATTTCACAAAACAATTTTAGAAAACAAAACAAGACAAGTGGAAGTGCGAGCAAAGAACAATTTAGTTTGTAACACTATGTTGTTAATCAACAGTTTCGTTGCTTCTATGCACTGCCGTGTTTCAGGCCGAGATGCGTGGTGCGATAAGTGCGACACTGCCACGTGCATCAAGGGGTACAAACATGCAATGCAGTCCTTTCGTACAGCAAAATATATCCATGCAACTTAAGTGAAAAATATACGGTTACATGGAGAAATAGAAAAATTATGTTAAGGTTCCACGTTCTGGGATGTTTAAATTTCTGGATATAAAAGTGGTATCTCTCAACTATTACGAAAGCATGCCCTTCAACCATTTTCATCCCGTAAAAAAATAAACGTTAAACGACGAAATAAAAAATAGGCCGTTCTGGGTACACCAAACATTTCTTGGTTGCTAGTAATTTTAATTTTATTTTAGAATTTTTTTTATACGACGTTTAGCCTCCAAGGTAGATTGGACCCATAATCATACGCTGTTAAGTGAGTTACAATAAGCGAAGATCACTGGCGCACGGTTATGATTAAAGAACAACGGAATGTTATCCGAAAATATGTGGACAGGATCAGAAAGTTAGAATGGAGATGTCGAGGAAGGATATGCGGAAGGAGATATGAACAAACATTAGGCAGGACTGCTCATGTGCGCTGTACGACACGGATGCCGGCATGCATCATGGGCGCGGAAACGTAAAACAATACGGGCTGTACCGACAACGAAACACGTGCGAAAACGGATACCGATTAAAATAAAACAAGCGCACTGGTCGAAATTCAACCTCCATTTTCACGCGAACCCGTGTGATCAAGTGTGATCCAATATTTTGTCCTGTTATCTAATTACCGCTACAGTTGCGGATTAAAACAGCTCAAAACACCGCACCTTGGTACTCTTATAATATCAACAATCTGCAACAAAAAAACAAAAGATAAGTAAAGAAGGTTGCAGAAAAATTGTATTGCTTTCAAATGTTTCCAATATTTTCCACTGATTTGGCGAAATACTGTATTGAATCATATGTGCATTTATTACTTTAGTTTATAGGCACTTCACGTATCTGTTATGGGGATTTTAGACTTTGACCATAGCGTTGCAGCTTGATGTGGGCCTAAACCATAATCAGCACGCGGCCTCACAGTTTCGGAGTTGTAATGGTTGTTTACTGTTTCGCAAAGAGTTAGCTAATTTCGAAAGTAAAATAAGGAAGAGTTATAGAGCGAATAGTGGTTTGTAAAACGTTACCGTTGTCTTGTAAAATGAATTTAAGTGGGTAGTAACTAACGCTTCGCTTACATGGGCACACTGGAATCGTTTATTGTGTATTAAAAAACGTTATTTTAACAGTGTATTTGATGCCATCTATGGATGGAATGCAAAGTAAAACCATAGTTCGCAATTCCTTCCAAAGGCTGTCCACGGTAAAGTGAGCACTTTCGAGGCCCTAGCTACTGTTTTCCTATCATTCATTTGTTATCCTTCCATAACTATTTAAAATAAATATTACCGTTTAATTAATAAACAGTGTATATATTTCACCGGACTCGAAAGTTAACACCTAATTATACAACAAAATATATTTATTAAATATTATTCCAAATGAGAGGTCTTCAAAAAGGGCTCACTTTACGGTGAATAGCCTATATTTACTCCGCAGCGTGTACATTTTCTGGAGAATGCATTTATTGTAGAAGAAAAACAATAACTTCACACGTTAAGTTATATACAAAATGCTGGTTACGGCACGTGCACTGTTTCATAAATGCGGAATTTATGAGGCAATTACAGCACGCGTACGTCAGTTAAGATGCACGTGGCGTAAAGAAGATTGCAAACAAATATTTTAGAATGACTCAGCGTATAATATGTCAGTGAGATTCATTGACAAATAATACTGCGACGATGAAGCAAGTGCATTTTCTGTTTTTTTTTTAAATGACATCGCAAGTACTCTGTCATTATCGGCTCTGTTAAAGTTGACCACAACCGTAGTGGAAATGTGCGTAATTGTGATGATATTAATATAAGACAACAAAATTTTGCAATACTTTTCACTTTTTAGCAAACATGAATACATTTGCTCTACATTTTAATGAATTTGAAGTGAAATATGTGAGAAAATCTTAATTTGAACATGCTAAAAATAACTCATTTATCTGAGAATGTGTTCGTCTCAGCTTAAGTTGGACTCCATTCGGAAGTATTCTATTTCATAAAACTCGTCGCAGTTCAGGTTTTTAAGACATATACTCCTTAATTACAGTCATCCGTAACTGTCGCTATTTGAAATTCTGAAACACCACGTTTAATCGTAACATTTGCGTTAACCTATAGGCATATGACCATCTTGTGGACAGTATTCAATTCTACTAAGTGCCTGTTAATACGATCAATAAATTTTCGTAAATTATCCATTCTGCAGTTTTTTACTTTCCTATTACAACTCCGCGTAACTGTTTAGAACATATTTTATTTTTGAAGTTATACTTCTTTTGGCGCGTTGAGGGTAAACGTTTAGTGTGCAACGGAAGTTACGCGCGCACAGTGTAACGAAATTCGACAGTGAACATTGCAATCAAGCAGATAATACATGTTTTTACTTAGCAACCAGCAGTTGAGGTTATGCGTGTATCGTTGTATAATAAAATTTTGAAAGTGTTTTCAAGCATTTGAGGTTATACGCGAAAAATTTTTTTTGTCATGCTAAAGAAGTATAACTTCTAACGCGCGTACATAAGTACACGCACCCCCATTTTTATTACTATTTTTTTGTGCATAGTAAGATTTATTGCGCAACACGAGATGGAATGACTGAGTCCATGATCGACTTTGCCATTTGTGTAGTGGTTGTGGTTACCTTAGGGGCCAGCTTTCGCAAAAATAATGCACACGATAGTGAAGAACCACATTGAAGCTAACGTGTTAACTCACGCGTTTGTCTACAGATCGGATAGGCGGCCATTTTCAGAACATTGGTATATAAGACAGGCATATAGCATTTTTCTGAATTGATTGGCGGAACTCAAGGACGAAGACAAGAATGTTTAATTGGTAAACGCACGTCTATAAATGCAATTGTTTACTGCCAGTGCGTGTCGATTTTTCATAGGCGCTAAGGCAGACCTCGGCAAATGATTGTCATGTTGCTTGCATATACACTAGGCGCCAATACCTGGCATTGCACATGCAAGCGTCATCCGCGCAGAAGCTGGTCGATGGTATAGACTGTCTACTGTCATTTATACACCAAAACCGCTGGCTGTTAACTGCGTAAACGCTACCGTACACGACTATGATCATGCATGATCATAGTTAAGTTGACAGCGAATTAAGATAAATATTTCCAAGTCTAATAGTTTTATTGCAAGTGCAATAATACATTTTATAACAAAAGTTTGCGTTTTCCTGCTTTATGCACACTATAATACGAATTGGCATATTAGTAACACAAAATAGTCTCCTAACAATTTCACGATTTCATTTGACTGAAGCATGCCTAAAGTAATTAGTCCCATAGCAATGTCAATTTTACGTATGACGAAAGGATACAAAATAAGAAAAGTATATCTTAACCAGGGCATCCAAAAGTGCTCTATTAACCGTGAACATGGTAACAGAGAGATTAAAATGTAACTTTAAATATATGCTGTATAAAGAAGTGGACAATACTTGTCATAAATTGCTGGAGCGCAGTTACGGATATTCTCGAGATGCGCGTTACTGCTGTACCGCCTGATAGATATGTAACCAACATAGCTCAGATAAGCTGGTGGTTACCTACCTTTCTGGCGAGGCGCGACTCAATTTCGACGTATTCTTTCGATGAATAATTACACATTTCCATACACTGTTTTATAAATACAAATAAATTATTTTATTCCCCTCTAACAGCCCTATGGTTCTCACAATATCATTAAGGTGTGCTGTAAAACTATCAAGCATGGAAATCTAAGGAAAATAAATAATAAACTCTTCAATAAGGAAGGAAATTTGTTTTATTAATATATTTTTTCCAGACATACCGGTTTAATAAATGACCACGCCTCTGAAAATAATTAAGAACCATATGCATTCCTTAATGTAGTGTAGTTAAAGAGAGACGTTGACGTGTATACTAACCAATTAAAAATACTTTCTTATGAAAAAAAGAAACATATTTACTTAGTTTTCAACTGTCCGTATAACTTCATCCAGAAAAGTTTGTGTTTTAAGTGGGAGGTTGAATTCCGACTCTAATGCAAATAAAATATGTAATAAGGCAGTCGAAACACAATAGCGGGGCGGAAGACCGATAGACATAGTTGAATCAAAATATTTAAACATTTATTGATTACAAAGGCCAATTAGGGAGTTAGGGAACATGTTTCAACGATATAACGGTAAGAACCAGTACATTGAACAGTTTAGCTTGCTGGCATAAGGTAGCGATTTGCTACGGTGAGAAATCAAATAATGAATTAGAATTTTTAAAAGAACCATATGTTCTCCGTGAATCGCTAGCAACTTTATTGTATCATTCCGGTCAGAGATTATATTATATTCACGGTTAGTTCACAATTTTTGCATCAAACCTTTTAAAAATCAACGAAAAATGTTGGAAGCAACCGTGAACAGCCTACACGCTGATGTGTGAGTTCACGGGAAGATTTCTTTCAGAAGCGTCCATATGACCGCGAAGTAGCTGTGTCGCGGACGTATACATCGCACACTCGCCTCGCTTCCAGCGTGGCCGCCTGGAACGGCTCCAGTGCCAAGTGCTAGCAGGGTGTAGGAGAGGGGAGATTCCTCATGACGTCACAGCGCGTGCTCATAACGGGCCAGCTGCAATCTGGCGGCGGACAGCTCAGCGCACACGGCAATAACATTCATCTTGACTGGCGGGCGTTTTAAAACCCCTCGCGCGGCATTAAAACTTGCTCTTGACATGCGCAATTACACAGCCACCGAATAAAAACGTCTTGACAGAAAAAAATGGATGGAGGGGGAAGGCCGGTTTCCACAAGGTTACTGTGTCGATTACTCACCACCTAGACGAGTTCTTAAACACAGCGTCGGACAATATTTACTGATAACTTTCCTAACTGGCTGAAATAACGTTGGTTTGCGGTAAAAAAAATTTTCCTTGTCCACGCCTGCACGTAGTTGAATCAATAACACTACTGGTATACAGTAACTAAATAAATGTTGGCAGCTAGTTCTGAAAAGTTGTTCTTTGTATTAACTGCACGGGTTATTGAAATGAGAATTTTTTTTATCGACACAGACATTCTACTGAGAAGGACCTTCGTAATTCCAGCCTGTGTGTGTGTATATATATATCTATTATTATATATGTACACGCATAAATGCATACCCATTTACGAGGCCATTCCAGCGTTTCATATAAGTGCAGTCGCTTCAGTTTGAAATTTGTAATACGAATTCAAATTGGCTCACAAGACCTCGATGTTAAGAGCAGCCCAAGTCTCTCTACTCCACCCCGAATTCAACCATTCTTGACGATTTTATCACAAACTTGACGAATAATGCCGATTATAAATTTTACTACGAAATCAGTCTTAATGCATGGTATGTGGAAACGAATTAAAAAAATCAAGTGTATATTTATTTACATGCAAACAGGCGCTTTAAAATTTTTATTTCTTTGATTTTTAGAGCCACAACAAAACTATTCACGAAGTAAATAAACTATTGTGGGTTGCATAGCGCACCTGAAATGCTGGAATGGTCTGTTTGCGTTTGTTGACAAAGGGGTCCTTAAAAATGGAAGGAATTGCTTAGAAAATAGGTAACGGGGATGAGATCGGCCGTGGTCCGTATCAAGGAACCATCAGGAATTCTCATGGAGCGATATAGAATAACAATGTAGAACCGAAGTGAGCATGGTTGTTCCGGGAATATCACTAGAGTCGTCCTGAATTCGAGTACACGTTGTATAGCTACGACTTGTAGCTTGGTTAAATTTATATTTGGCTATCGACAGACTCGAGATGAACAGAATGGAAACTGACAAGATGTATTGAAAGTGATCACTCAGTTAAGATTGAACTGTAGCCTGTTATAAATCGGGGGGCCCAGTTGCCATGTGGTTAACACGCTGGCCCACTCCCCAAGGCAACCCTGCCACTATCTCGGGTGGATTAAAAACAAAATCTTTCACATGAAGGAAACACACGGCGGGCGTTCTCGCTGGTCGGAGTTGTTTTGCGATAGCACCGTTTTCAACGTCGATCCATTCCGTTGCTTTTCCAATTTAACGGTCTCATTTCACGCCGTTATACCAGGAAGGACGATCGGTTAAGTGAACGAACTACTGTAGAAGCAAGGGGAAGACTGACGGCTAAGTGTACGAACTACTGTAGCAGCAAGGGGAAGACTGATGGCTAAGTGTACGAACTACTGAAGCAGCAAGGGGAAGACTGATGGCTAAGTGTACGAACTACTGTAGCAGCAAGGGGAAGACTGATGGCTAAATGTACGAACTACTGTAGCAGCAAGGGAAAGACTGACGGCTAAGTGTACGAACTACTGTAGCAGCAAGGGGAAGACTGACGGCTAAGTGTACGAACTACTGTAGCAGCAAGGGGAAGACTGATGGCTAAGTGTACGAACTACTGTAGCAGCAAGGGGAAGACTGACGGCTAAGTGTACGAACTACTGTAGCAGCAAGGGGAAGACTGATGGCTAAGTGTACGAACTACTGTAGCAGCAAGGGGAAGACTGACGGCTAAGTGTACGAACTACTGTAGCAGCAAGGGGAAGACTGATGGCTAAGTGTACGAACTACTGTAGCAGCAAGGGGAAGACTGACGGCTAAGTGTACGAACTACTGTAGCAGCAAGGGGAAGACTGATGGCTAAGTGTACGAACTACTGTAGCAGCAAGGGGAAGACTGACGGCTAAGTGTACGAACTACTGTAGCAGCAAGGGGAAGACTGACGGCTAAGTGTACGAACTACTGTAGCAGCAAGGGGAAGACTGACGGCTAAGTGTACGAACTACTGTAGCAGCAAGGGGAAGACTGACGGCTAAGTGTACTAACTACTGTAGCAACAAGGGGAATACTGATGGGTAAGTGTACGAACTACTGTAGCAGCAAGGGGAAAACTGACGTCATATGAGTTTGGAGAATGAACATACACGGCTACCGACGACAATTATTAATTCTTAAACATTTGCTTTAAATAAAATAAAAACAGTTTATAGGACTGAATTCGTAGTTATATCAAATTTAACTTACTTTATTATTAAATATGTGGGCGTGTCCACAAACTAATTAATTCGATTAATTTTCGCTTTTATATTAGGTTTTATTACATTAGCAGTTCTAGGGAAGCCAAATAATAGTTTTCAGAGCCGAAGTTCAGCTGAGTTGCTATTGCAGGATTACAATTAGCAGAAAGTTTCTCGGAGCTTCTAGGAGTCATACAGTCATTTGGTAACTTTGTATAAAATAAGGCTTACATTGTACACATGTATTTTTCAATTAGAGCAAATAACTTACAACCCCGAAATTAATGTATACCAAATAGTTAACAATCATTTAGATGGATAACTTAGCAACGTGCAACAATTCTTCTAGCCCTCAATTAAAATAAAATTAGTCAGGCGATTCAAAGTTGTCTTGGTTGGCACACAGTTACTCCAAATTTGTGAATTTAGTTATTTTTCTGTGCACTGTGCATCCTTCTGGTAAAGGAATAACTTACACTGGCTAAAGCGTTTTCACGGTAAGTGGACACTTGAAATCGACATTTGATATATTACCACTCCCCATAACTACATATATGCTCAATGGTGGCGATTAAGTGCCACAATTTTAGGTGCAAGGACATTTTTTTGGCACCTTTCTTCATTTTCCTTACTCGCGACGCTGGCAATAGAACGATTAGTCTGAAACACCGTCACAGCCGTAACTGTACAGGCACTGGTAACTAACGATGTGAAAGTTCCCGCGAATTTAATAGAAAAATACATAAAATGCACTAAAAAAGACAGCAAAACAAACCTTTTTCAGTTTTCGCAAATATTCATAACTTTTGTTTTAACTTTAAGACATGGAACTACTTCACTTCAGTCTTTACATACTTCAATGGCCGCATGGCAGATATTGTGCCCGTTAGAATATATTCTAACGGCAGGCAGGGGAAGTGCAAGTTTTTAAAGGTTGATTTAAAAAGTGCTCAGTTAACAGTGAAAAACGATGGCCAGTTGGCCTGTTGTAGGTTGGCGCTACATACATATTAAAAAAAATTTCTTATGCCTTAATTTGTACTGTCGTATTTCTTATATTCCGAGAAAGAGCATCTCTGTTTCTTGTTTACATTTTCTGGCCATTGGCCGGCCTTCATCCCGGCGGGCCGTATAAAATCGGAATCACGGGCGGTAAGAATAGCCTGCGAAAATAACTCATTAGTTGGTAGTACTGGTTTTTCTCTCGGTCGCGAGGCGTCGGGAGGGGAAGGCTGCAGCAGAGGCTTACGTGGCGGGAATTGTTAAGACTCGGGACTGATATACAAGCGACTGGGTAAGCAAACAGCGTATCGCGGCTCCGTAATACGGCAATAATTTCCATTATGCGTCTGCGGCGGCGAACTGAAATATACTGCGACCCGCGTGTGTATAACGCCGCAACACCAGCCTACTCTCCCCCAGGCGCGTGCACGAACCGCCTCACGCTCTCTACACAATGTTCCGGAAAATTACACTTTGCCACACAACCTTTACTAAAAGCTGTTCGCGATGATTGGGCACTTTTGAAATCAACCTTTGGATATTGTAACTGTTCCTAACTGCATACATTTCAACAAGCACACTCACTGGCGTGCGTCCAATTAAGTTGGTGTCGATTTAGGGAAAGTAGTTACATGTCATAAAATTGAATTTAAATTTTAGATAAACATTTGTGAATATTAAAATCAATTCTTCTGTTTTTAGATTTTTCAATGTATAAATGTGAAATAAAGGGCCGATTTGTAAAATATTTACTTTTATAATAATTTCACAGTTTCAGTTGTCCGACGCACGAGTCCCGTTACCTATGGCGGAAGACTAAACAATATGCAAAAGAGTAGATTTTAAGCAGGGCTTTCAAAAGTGCTCAGTATACCGTGAACAGCGTACAACAGTTATTCACTTGTTCCGCGTTTGAGTCACAGAACCAAAGGAGCGATAAGGGTGACCCAGGCGCGTGCATTCAAGTTCCCTAGCGCCTCCACGTGCAAAGTTTTGAACTGGTGAGCATGTTTTTAGTTCTGTTTCGTGTAGCTATGGGAACTTGAGGAGTGACTTTGATATTTTATTATTATATTGATGTAATGTCGTTAGCAAAGTTCATTGAAGATGTCTATCCTAGCACCACACGTTTCTTTTTATTATATTTTGTGACGCACAGGAAAACCGGAAAGAGCCGCTCACACACACACACACACACACACACATACACACACACACATATATATATATATATATATATATATATATATATATATAGAGAGAGAGAGAGAGAGAGAGAGAGAGAGAGAGAGTTTTGAAGATAATCTGATGGGACTGCTTGTATTTGAAACTATAAAAACAACGTTGGGTTCACGAAACATCTGACTGACTGGGCCTTCTATAATGGCAACTAGGATTTATGAGGTGCCTATCTAGTAAATGCTTGCTGTACTGCCACGAGCACAAGCATTGAACTGGATGTCAAGAGCGCTGTAAGCCTAACAGACACCGTCTCAGTGCGTTGCCTCGAGGATACGGGGCACTTAAAAAACTTCTAAAATGTTCATAAAGGCGTTCGCCAGTTAAAAGCAGTTTTTTCTTTAAAAATGGAATAAAAAATGTTATAATTAATGAATACACGCATCTAAACATTAAAGGCAATAACGTTACGTTTCGTACATTTATTCCTACAATCAATTTTTTGAGCTCACAGCTTATAATTAAAAGTCAATGTAGAGATAACTGAAGAACACAATTTTTTATTAGAATAAAAGTATGTTAAATGTTCTGCACTAATTTCTGGAAAACATAAAATGAATAGCTAAATCGACTATTATCATTACAAACTACATTAAGTAGCTGACAGGGGGAAAACTACAAATTGGCAATTCAGTGGACACTAGAGAAATAACGAAAAAAACCCGTTACACAACTGCAACAGCTTAAAGCAAAGAATTTGTGTTTTACTTGTAAAATAAAACCATCCCCAGAACACCGGAGAAGTTAGGGATGAAGAGCCAATACCAACCTTTTAATGAACATAAAAATAGTTAGCGTGATGTCTACTATAATAGGAATCGTAACTTATCTTTTATCATCACCAAACCCCTGCACATATTACAAAAGAAGAAATACATTCTGCTCACACGTTTACTTTTAAGCATGCGAGCATTTTTCTGCGTGTTTCTGAAGTAAAATAAACATTTTTTTATATATGTTCTTAGGAAATATTTAATTCAGAAAAGTCGTAAATCTGTTTAAGATTTGGACGCATGCATGCGTTCCTACTCAGACAGACAATGCGAATTTTCTAAAAATTGCTTTAGTATCTTTTAATGATAACGTCTTGTTTTGTAAGTTTTTGTGATGTTTCCGACGAGTTATGAAAACACCTGCCTCGATAGCCCTTTAAGGGTCCCGAGTACATGGAGCTTGAACTGCTTTGCAAACTGTTTGAAATAAACGATTTCCAAAAAAATATTAAACTTTATTTCAATGTTATGGTCTACAAAAAAATCAAAATTAAGACTAGTTTTGTTATGTGATTAAAATACATCACGTAAATTATAAACACAATTTCAGAGTACTCAAACACAGATAAATTTTTTTTTTTTTTCAGAGCGCTGTATTTCAAAATATATGGGTCACATACATTCAAAAGTAGTATAGAGTCCTGCATTGAACCTCACCATAGATTTTCCACCAATAAAATTATAGGGTCGTCTCTTAAAGTCACTTAGGTATCCGCAGTATGACGAGAATACTGCACGTCAGTGCAGAACCTTGCGCTTAGGGGCGATGGCGCACTACATCCACATAACAGTGCAGCCCTTATCACTCCCTTATTTCTCGGCCTCAAACGCGGTAAGTGAGCACCTTTAAAATAATTTTATATTACTTAAACAACAATACAAATCTCGTAATCACTGCTTGAAAAGTTGCATCACTTTAACTTCTTGTGTCCGTCTCGATAGAGTGAAAAGTATCTGAATGGTAGACAACCTGCAGTTCTGCACTGCTAAGATTATTGCCTAGTTAGAGGGTGCGTTAGCGTGCTCTCGAAAAAAACCACGCTTGCTGATCATGGCTCAGCGTCATCTCTTTTTAGAAATTCTTAGTTTTATTATCATAATTTCGGTTTCACAATAATTATTGACCATGTTTTGTTATAAAAAATATACATTTCACAAGTTATTTAAAATTTTTGTTCTTAATTCTTAATATGTGTTATTTGATTGATACTTGTAAAATGTCAAGAACATATTTATATACGTTTCTGCCTTTTTTGCAACAAGCAAAGAACACAGTGAAAATTAGATACAAAATTATTCAACAACTTTTAAAGTGTCAATTTTGCCTAATCAAACATTCGCAGTAATTTTTCTGAGATTTAAATTATAACAATAAAACTAGCAATTTCTATATAACAGATTAAACCGAGCCGTGAAGTGTGCTGCGAACCACTTGGAATAAGATTTTAAGGCCAGAAAAATATGAATTTTACTAGGGATTGGGCTGAAAAGTTAGAGATAGGGAACCGAGCAGCCTAAGCCAGAACTATTTGCACAAGTAAATTAAGGCAAGTAACTTAATACACTGTCAACTACAAACAAGGCAAATTATTTGTTTTATAAGCTAAAGTCTGCTGAGAACGGAAAACGTTTCGTGATACTGTTGCATTTGTTGAGTTGCTAAGCTTAAACAGTACAAGGAAAAATTTGCTGACCCTGCAGTCGATTCTAAGTAAAAAGTATTAAAAACCACTTTGAATTTGATAAGCTTAACTTCTTACAATATTACTTTGCCAAATTATTTCAGTTAAATTACAACACAAATACTAATTTTGTTCACAATTGTGTGGTCACAGGTTCACAACCAGCGTCAAGTTATTGAAGTGATAAGTCTCTCAGAACTGCCTAGAATATATCGGTATGGAAGCATATCCTAAGACCAATGAGTTATTTATGTGTTATAATCCACGCAGGTCTTTAAAAAAATGCACAAGTTGCTATTATGGGTATTTAAAAGCCAAAACAAGTAAAAAAAAAGTAAATTGAAAAATAACTGCTACTTGCTAGTAACTTAAAAGGTTAGTTGCTACTGGCGTATGCTCAAGACCCCCGAGAGGATAACCAAAGCCGCCCTGATTGATTGCCGGCAAGATAAGGTGGTTTTCCACCTGTGTACAATTTCTTATCAGTTTCCAAGATGACGAGCAGAGTTGTCGCTTCATCCCCAAATGGCAAATCATAACAGAATCATCCTGCCTCGTACATGGCGTGAGGCAGAAACTAATGCTTAAAAAACCATTGAAGTTTACTTTATAAAAATGTTTGGTTCAAAAACTGACGAAACCGCGAAGAGAAAATGTAACAAGTTAAGCTCATTGATGACCCGCGCCTGAAGCAAAGCTTTTCAACACGGAACACTTCCAATATTTGGTGAGTGACGCCTCTTACGACAGCACGAGGTTGGCGCGAGGGCAGGCATTGTTTTCATCTTGATCTTACTGCTTGCTCCACAAGCAAAACTTCGCCGCAACAGTTTGGCAACAGCCTGCCGTTACGAAGCCGGCAGCTGGTTCGTCTCACAGGACGTTCCCGAAGTGACCCATCTCTTTTAGACAGTAGCACACCAGAAACCAATGAGATAATGATACGATGGGTGATTTCAAGTTGCCTTCTACGGGCAAAACTCGCTTTTAATAGCGTAAAGTAATCCAGCAAAACGTTGCAATGTATATAGTAAGGATTAACGAGTATTTCATACAGTTAACGGACTTTAACCTCTCCTCTTTGATATGGTGCTGTATAATGTGAAAATTAAACCCAACTGAGGATAACCGGGTGACTGAAGATAGTGGAAAAATAGAGGTCTACTTAAATTACCTAGCTATACAGCTGTCGATTTTTTACATTTCTGTATCACTAATTGTCAGAGCATTTCCCTGTATCACCACACATTATATAAAAAATAACTAAATTCTCATTGACTCTTGTATTTCCATCCAAACAACTGATTTGGACGTAAAGTGAAAGATGGCGAATTTACAAGACGTTCTCTGCATGTATGTAACCGATGACTTTATTATAATTTTCCCGTTCAGTAAAGTAAGTTTGCGAAGGTAGGTAAGATTAAATTGCCCAGGGTTATCTGTATCTCCTCCGATTGTGACTCAGAACTATAAAACTGAAACATCACTAGTTTCCATAACGAAATGCAATGTGTGTGGTTAATTAAATCCAGAACACCGGCCAAAATAATTTAGTACTTAACTACGATCAAACCAATTTACTATTACTAAACCTAATGCTATCACTGGTGTTTTAGTTGTTGAAATGCATTTATGTATGTTCCATCAGTGGAAAATTGTAATGCTCAGAGACACCAAAACGCGTTACCAAACGCGTGTTACTCCGCAGGGGAACAGAGGAACATGTAGGGTTCATGTTGGAAGACAAGGGATTGCTTTAGCACCGTAACAATATTTGACACTTAAAGTCACTTATAAGTATATATAACTAGCAGAACTAGCTGGTATTGCCCGGATATGATAGGGCAGTAAGAGAAACACTCTGTATAGGGGCTTTGAACCTTATAGGAGTCTGGAGATTCACGAATTCTCTGCAGAGCACGCGGGTGTCAAATGAAGGGCATTCAATAGGCGAGCAATATTCTATGATAGCAACTGTTTACGATAAAACATGTGTATTTTGTATTCTCCTTGAAAACGAAAATATTTTGGCCGTGCCAGTTAAACACGTATAGCTTGTTTATATAGTTATGCAAGTTTGAAATAAGTTGGCAAATTTTAGATCTGGCCAGGGTTTGCTACAATTCTGGATAAATAGTAGTTAAATGGAAAGAATAAATAGGCCACACGAGAAAGCGTATGTAATTTTTCCGTGCTGGTTGTCCCGCCAGCCAAACAACCCGCCCAATATACAACTTAGGCGTAATTGCAAAACCGATAAGAAAGTCTAACTCACAAAATAAATAAGTGGTTTCAGTTTCGTCTAGAATGGACGGGAACATTGTCAGCTTTACATGCGTGTAGATTGTGCATTGTAAGTTTGTCAGTAATTCCTTGTTTTATACGGTCAGGCCAAGTGGGAAAAACGGTACGCCTGAATAAACACATTATTGAACTTTCGTGCTAACAACATTTTGTTAACACAGTGCACAATTAAACACATCTAAGAAACGTTTATCATTTAAGTGCAAAGTATAGTTCTAGTTTCTTAAAAAAAAAAAATTGCGCAGTTAGTGAAACATTTTTTTTTAGACATTTTAAATTGAGAAAAGCTTACAAAAATTGGGTAAAAAACTTCCATCGCAGAGAAATGGTAAAAAAACTTCCTTCCCAGAGAAGTGACAAGCAGCATTCAGAACTTCGAGTTCCTATTTCTGCTACACAGGCAGTTTATCTCTCCTCCAGTTTAATATTTTTTTACTGCCTCTGACAACTCGCAAGCGAGGCGTATTATTTCATCAGCCGCATTCTTGCGCTGTTCGGGTAGTCAGTGTGTCAGGCACAGTTGCGAAGCTGCACAAAAAATGTTCATATCGCTAGAATGTAAACAGCGAGAGAAGTGTGAAGTGTGTGCATGGGGATCGTTGTAAACTGTACGTGCTCTGGGCGGGGAATAAAAACCGAGGCCGCAGATATGGCTAAGAGGATGATGAGGCAAACTCGCACGCTTCAATGCGGCGATTGCAACGCCACTGCAACCAGCTCTGCCTACTGAGCTGATTCCTTCAGGCAAAAACGATTACTTATCTTCGGATGGTATGAGAAATGGATGGATGACAACATCACATTAGCCCAATAGCTTTTCCTGTTACAGCCTGCTGCTGTTTGTATGAAAATACGCCTCTTTAATTAGACCACTTGAGTGGAGCAGCACGGTTTGAGCGACTCTTAACATCAGGGTTTTGAGAGCCGAGAGAAGTAAGTATGGAGCCGCGCTGGAATGCAAGGGTGGAAGAAACGGGAGGTCCCCGAGAAAACTCGTCGGCAGCGGCATCGTCTGGCAAACCTAAAATTAAAAATGCTTAGATCAGAAAAATTTCCAATATGTGTTCCACTGTAAATATGTGGCATTTATTCAAATTTAAGTGATGGCGACTTATGCTAAATTATGACTGCAACTTACTGACTAACATTTAGTGAGTGTTTCACTTTCTAATGCCATTCATTCAATGTTAGCGGGTTCACTAGCAAGAATACCGCGGAACCACAAGTTCACTTTATCAAGTCCCATCGTACAATTTATCCCATTTCGTTTAGACGAGTGTTTCTTTCGAGGTAAAAATAAAATAATACGGATTTCCCCCCCGCCAAACGACCTGGAAGAAAGTTGAGATTATTTTGTGCCGGGTATTCAGAGTGCGACTTAAATATATCGCGTGACCTTGATGGGGTTGATTTAGTTACCATAATTTACCGATTCAATTCGTAATGGTTAAAAACTAGGCTTGGACTGATTGTAAGAATATTAGTTGAAAATATTTAGGCCTGTGCCTTGTTTACATTATAGAATTTTACGGGTAAAACCCAAAAACACGTCCTAAACAATTTATTTCAATAATAATTTTCTTAAAAAATTTTTAAACATCATTTTGAAAAGGAATTTTTTCCTACCATTTTTAATTTTTTAAATAGAAGTTTTTGTTTTGACCGCAATGCATTCATTATATATATATACAGGTTTCCTAGGAAATAATGAAGTGCGAAAAAGTGCTGCTTGATACGTTCTTTCAGAGAGAGCCGTAAACATCCGAAGAATATCTAGATGAAAAATAAAATGTTTCAGTTGAAAATGAAAGTGTTTGAAATAATTGCAATAGAAGTGACGCCCTTTTGGGGAGCTCCCCGCATCTGATCGATGCATATGGCAGGTTTATGACCTTGAAGGTCTATCTATGGATATGCCGTAACAACGCGGTGATATAGTGCTGTCGTACATCAAGTTGTCCACACGAGGAAGTAGCCAGTATAACACTTCCAGGCCCGTCGTACAAGCGCATGACAGGAAACTGCACACAAGGCACATTTACACGTGCAAACCGCACTCGCTAGAGACGCGGTGCAAGAGCACTCGATAGCACGTGCCAAGGGATACGTAACTATACAGCAGTCAAACTTCGTTCTCACGATACGAAAAAAATTGCCCAGCGTTGTGGGGAAAAAAAGGCACTAGATTACTCGCCAATCATCGCCCAGCTGCCAACCCGCTGTTCACTATGCGTGACCAACAGGAGACATACACAACGTGGCAGATCTCTACACTCTCGAGAACAAAACGCGGCCAATCAGAAACTGAGCACCTGTACAACACTAACAATTCATTCGCAAATTTACCACATCAGTGTATAAGTAACTTGAGAAAATGCTAATGGTGAAGTCTTTTATCCATACATCGATAGTAACGTTCCTGCATTTGCTCAGTAAACCGTCATATGCGTAGGGAAGTTCTAACTTATGCAAAGAAGCTACGCCAAACTTTCCTATATTTGAGGCCTGATGTGTTGTATTTTTTCCATACTATACGTATATTGTCAGTTAAAAACTTACATTGCAGTTCAGAGAGTTTGCTAGAAATTTTCTTTACAGAGCACCGAACAAGCTTTGCCGCTTATGTAGAGGTGTCTGTTTTGTGTTAGCGCCTAGACCTAACCTATCAATAGCAACCCGACCCAAGAGAGAATGTTCAGATTATGACGTGGCTAATCGGACGTGACGCGACCAAGTTCACACAGACCGCTACCGACGTCATTTCGCTTCTACACGCATACCTTATTCTATAAGAGTAGGCATGGAAGAGTAAGATGTCACGCTCATGTATGTGATGACACGAGCCAGACTCGGCATGAAAAGGACGGTTAATCGCGTCTGTGTTATCGACTATTTCCAAGTCATGTCCCCTTTCCCACGGAACTCTTCGAGAAAAACCGCGAGCAGAGAAACGGACGTTTGAACATTAACAAGTGTACATAAAACGCATCGCTTCACAAAGCAGGCAGATGTTGCTGTGGTATGGTGGTCAGACCACTAGTCTCCCTACACGGCGAAACCCGGGTTCAGTTCCCGGCAGAACCAACTCACGATTTTCGCGTGTGGGGGGAAAGTGGCGTACGTTGGCGGGTTTCCTCCGGGTATTCCCGTTTCCCCCACCTTTGCATTCCACCGCTGCTCAATCACCATCTCCCTTCACCCCCTTCACTCAACTGCGCATGCTAAGCACCACAACTTGAGAAAAGCAGGAGCAGGTGCAGTCATTGAACTACTGCCATATTCCGTAACTTGCATAAATGCAATTGCTATAAAACTCATGCGATGTTGTTCCGTTTCTAAATTCTTCCTTGATTGTACAAATGAACGGCGCAACAACCATGCACTTATTTCACAAACCTGGATGAAATTAAAGATGGAGACAAGATTGCAAACAAACTTCGTACACCTTAACCTTACCTTGCGTGTTTTAGTATTCATATACGTTGTAAACATAATGGAGTTAATCATACTGAAAACTACGCAATTACGTATTATACATGCACACCGTTGCAGTCCTTGTAACTCTTAACCTAACTCGCGGCTCGTTACTACCAGAAAGTTGTGCCAACGTGACGTCACCGCACAAATAATTTCTGCTCCAGGCCAATGCAGTTAATGCGCAAGACTGACAGAAAGTGGATTGACGTAAGAGGTATACACTGATGCGCCTGCAGCGGGGGATCAGAACACCTTCCTTCCGCATACTGTGCATTGTAACGGTAATGGAATTCGGCCTATAATGCGTGTCGTAAGATACGCGAGCAATTTACGCCACAACTGTGTCAATGGTTCCCCATCGTTTCTGATGAACGTTACTGGCAATGTTCATTTGTTTCCTGCAGGAAGAGCGCTGTTCTTCTGTGCAACATTCCAACGGATTCTATGACCTTCGAGCGTACTTAAGTCTAGCAGAAATATACATCACAGCTTGTGTTATTAGAAAAGACTTTACTAATCGTATTGTTAGATATAGTGGTAAGTGATGATAGATGATACATATTCAAGGATGACATATTAGCTGCAGACTTCCAAGCACGTGTCGCATGATTGCATGGACACTTTCTATCTTCAATGTACCCTAACATTTTAATTTACAAAACATAAAACATTATTGGGTGTATAGATGTCTGATACGAAGATATGTTAAATACTGACGGTTTCGCAATAACAATACTGCCATAATATGAAGTAACTACGGGTAATGCATTTGTTGTACATGGATCGCTAGGTCTTGTCAGATTTATGTGTAGGCATATTATCTATCATGCTGGTAGTATGAAGAAAAGTGCCTGCAGTAACCTGATGGGTAAAACCCAGAAAACATCAGATAACCACAAAAGTCCATTCAAGAAAAAATACTGATTGCATCACAGGTCATCAAAAAGCCATGCAATGTTAGTATCTAAGAAGCCAGGAAAATAAATGGCTGAGACAGTAAAAAAATGTTTGTTACACTACAGTGTTCAGCTAGGTAATATTTAGAATATTTACGAACTAGATATTTAATAAATATATTTAAAACTGTTCGTGTATTATTTATTTTAACTGCAAACAATAGTATTTTATTCTGTAAGTTTTATTAAGACGAAGCATGATCCCGTAAACAGAATGCACGGCAAAGTATAAAACGTAGGCGAATTAGCGATATAAGCATATTATCTACAGTTGTTAAATTTGTGAAATGTTATTCCTGTTTCGGCAAGTAACGAGTAAACACCTTCTTATCTAAAATATGCGAATGACACTTTAATACAAGGTGTTGTTCCTGTCACGAAATTAATTTTTCTTGCGATACAAATGTCCTTAGAGAATTGTTACGGCAATGTCAAATTGTGCCAATAGGATCACTTTGATTATGGTACGTGAAGAAAACTTAAAATAAATATCTCTTGTTATATTGAGTACGACAATTCTACACAAATAAATTACATATTTCTGCTCAGTAACGTGCATAACTGAACAACCGTCTGAGGCTTTCCGTAATTTTAGCAAACGGAACTAGAAGAGTAAACGTTTCTTACTCAGAAGTAGCAAGTAATGAGCAACCGTGAGAACTGCCGACAGCTGATCGCGCTCCGCACGAATTGAAATTTCCCGGGACAGTGCGCCAACATTGCGGAAGAAAAGTGAGTGTGCGCTGATCCAGACGCCGCGTCGGCTTTCCCGACCAACGGCACCAGAGGAAGCTTCTTTTAGCATCCAATCACTTCCCTCGCTCCAATAACCGCCCTGATAAATTATGCTCCGAGTCTGAAGACCCTGTGCCACTAAGGCTCTGAGTGAACGATGTTCCGACACCGAAACAGCCTTCTAGAATTACTCTGCAATAATGTGTTACGTTTGTTTCATTTATAACTCTTGTTTTTCCTGTAAACTTCTCATTATTTAAGCTGTTTAATTTTTATATTTATATTAAGAGTTGCACATTTATGTTACTTTAAATGGTAATTATTTAAAAACTACACCACAACCAAATTATTTAGTTGATTTTAATTTTGGACTCAATGTTTACACAGAAACCAAACTTGGTAATCAACATTAAACACCATTAAAAAGGAAACGCAAAAATTTATATTTTATATTTTGCTTAGAAGTTGGCGAAAGTTTAATAATTTCTTGTCGGCCAAAATATATTTAAGGGCAACATAGTAAAATGTCGTGTGTTCAACTACATATTATGAAGTAATATTATATGTACGACAAAACGTACAAAGCATATAAGATTTAGTTAAGATATTTGTATTTTATAAGTTTATTTGAGATGTTATAGAAATGAGTAATATTTATTAAAAACTTGCTGACGAGAAATTATGAGTGTTAATAAAGCATATCAAATACTACTCTCAGATTTACAAAACAGCATCGAATCATAAGTTTACGATATTTTATTTCGTGTAGGTTACGTATGTATCGATGTTTTCTGTATGCACGATATTATTTAAGATATTATATTTAATTAAATATGACTACTATTTTCTAATGTTTTAATTTCAGTTAAATTATTTTTCATATCCCTGCTAATGCGAATTGTCCTGAAACTACTTTCTCTACAAACCCTGTTTATAAAAATAGATAAGCAATTTTTTTTCTATTTGAAATCCTGACTGCAGCAGCACGCAACACACACACTCGAGGCATGGACGAAGGAAATCCATTTCGCTGTTGTTGGCACCACTGTCGCCGCACACGATGATGGTCACGGCGATAATCCAGCAGGCTTCGTCGTCGAGTGACATTTTCCACACAGGTACACAAAGTGAAAAATCACCGAACCACTTGTTGAACTTACCAAAAATAAATCGCCACCACCCGGAGTTGTCAGAAGCACTAGTTAGAGTCCACGGTAACGCGAGCAGGAAAAATTATTGCTAAATAAAAACGTGTAGCTCGTTGCACTGTTGTACTGTTTGCTGAGGTACTTGTGGCCGTTATGCCCCCATCACGTAGCGTGTAGAGTAATGCGGTACTACGACACCGGATGAACTGGGCAGTACGGGGCGTCGCGGCAGGCGGCGCGCGGCTTAAATAAGCTTGGTGCTGGTACCTAGCGGCGGGCGCGCGAACCACGAGGCCGCCAGGCGTCGCTCCCCGGGCCCTGGACACTTCGCTGGCGTCCGCACAGGGTGGCGGCCACGGTAAAAAATAACCCCCAGGCGAGCTGCTCATCTGTCTCATTACTTTATTGTCTACTGTGGTGCTCATCTCCGACCACGGTCGGATTCCTCGGCCGCGGGAAGCAACGCTAATTAATCTTCGCGCTGGCGGCGTCCTTGCCGTTGTCATGGCGACGGATTAAGACCACGTCCAACACAAACTGACGGTAAACATGCTAATTTAAGTTTACAGGTTTTTTTGAAACCAATACCGAAAAAAAAGCAATAGCAATCCTTTAGACAAAAGAGTTTCGCCTTCACTTAAAAAAAATAGGAAATATTTTCCTTACAGGACATATTTTTGGCGATATTATTTTGAG
This sequence comes from Clitarchus hookeri, assembly GCA_002778355.1. Taxonomy (NCBI): domain Eukaryota; kingdom Metazoa; phylum Arthropoda; class Insecta; order Phasmatodea; family Phasmatidae; genus Clitarchus; species Clitarchus hookeri. The sequence continues at coordinate 350,768 of NQII01002072.1, forward strand.
GTAAACTTGCACATTTTACTATAGCACAAGACATTATGCAAAAACCAGATAAAATTATGTATAATAGTCATTTCCAAGATTGCCTGTTGCTAAATTTTCCTATAAATATTTATAATGGCGACAGATACCAATAATTCCCTAGCTTTTTTAAAACGTTACTTTCCCACGACTTTTTAAAGAACTGAAAAGCAGTATGATTTATCAAGGGCCTGGAAAGCATATTTTTCTGAAAGGGGCCAAACTTTAAAAGAAACTTCGATATCACACGTTCCTCCCTCCCCTCCCCTCACCGACCTCTCCTGGCTGCTTGTACGTCCACGCCGATTAGCGAGCAAAGGAGTCCTCGCTGGCCGAGATTTTATTTCAAGATTAAGAAAAATATTTTATGAAACTGAATACAATTTTATCGATTCCCAAAGAATATCTTATTAAAATTATATTGCTGGTACTTTTATTACAACTGCAGTCAGCGTTAGGGAGTAATACATAATTAATGTCACTGATCCTACCTGTATGAAAAGCATTTCGCTACAACTGGGTTATATTTCATAAATTTATATTCAAAGAATTTTGTCAGAATTAGAAAAAAAGGCTAGTCTACAACTTTAGCTACAAAATGACATTTTTAAAAATATTGTAGGTGAAATTTTATAAAATATTAAATAATCATATAATATGAAATTTAAGGGCCCACTGTCGATTTTCGTAATTTTGCGTGCATCATTTGGCGACCACATATTCTTGAGACCGTGTTTACAGGCAAGAAAATGTTTTATCTTTCCATAGTAATGTACTTTTCATAGCGTGCATTGTCTTATGATGCTTACCTCATCTGATCGATATTGAAGTAGAAATAATGATTCAAACTGAAATGTAGATGATAGGAAAGTTACAGTAAATAAAGAGCTCTAGTATAAGTATGGTTCGGAGATCTACGAGAGTTGTCGTGATCACACTGGGGGTCATATGACCCCCGTGGGGCGCGGACCCCACGACCTCTCGGCTTCTACTCAGCACCCGCCGAATTTCAATATCACCATTGACGAATTAAAAGCGATTGAATCTCAGAAGCCAATGAAGTTTCGAACGTAGCAGCGCAGATTGCGAGTTTATTAAATTTAGTTTTGTACACGCAAAGTTAAAATAATCCGACACGTTTGGTCGGCCACTGCATAATTTTCGTAAAGAAATTCTTACCTACTTATTTAGTAAGGCTGTTACGTAATAATACCCATAGAGTCTATTAGCTGAAGGAACTTCGACAGCACGAATCTGCCACAGGAGCTAAAGGATGTCCGAAGAAATTTCGTATGAATATCTTTAAGTAAAATGTGAAAATCGGATGAAAAAAAAAATGTAATATGACTTATACTCGGCGAGCTGTTCGGCACAAATCACACCCTCCCCATGCACTAACCAATAGCAGAACTCAGCCAACCCCGTCCCAGAATTTTAACGTCATTATTAATTTCCATACACGAACTTGCTCTACATAAAGTTAGGTAATGGTAATGTTTTTTAGTAACGCACGCCCGTTCACATGACAGTCGACTCACAGACGTCATGCCACAAACGTAATCTTAGCCCACTAGCAGCCATTTTTGTTTTATAGTCATAGGCAAAAGCAATTGGACAATTTATAATTGTTTTAAAGTCTCGAAAATACTTTATGGGCTACTAGCGACCTGCCCCGGCTTCGCACGGGTGCGATTTACTAATGTGGCGTTATTTAGGTTTAAACTAAGTATAAATACCAAGCTCTCGTAAATGTCCGGTCTTTTTTAAAATAGTATACTAACACGTACTGCCCATAACTAAAGAATTTCTTTGTAGACAATGTTGATAGCTTTTTTCCTATGACAACACAAACAGATTTTCTTTAGAAGTCACTCACGAAAGGGCTACATATAGCTGCCCATGTGAAAAGCACTCACCGCTGAAATCTATTCCTGCAACATAACATATTTGACCTTGCGCTTTATTGATAGTCAACGAAAAAGACGTTTTACTGGGAATTGGAGTCGTTTAAATTGAAACGGTAGATCCGTTAGTATTAATGGAATCCGCGGAATAAAAACGATTTCGCCAGTTCCACATCCGGTCAGAATTGTGCATTCAATCAAAAAGGTTTTTAATGATTTTACTTGCAAGCGTGTGCCATTGCATAGTTTAGGAGTATTAAGATTCCGTAATAATATAATTGGACACCCTACTTTTAACACCAGCTTATGCGGGGGGAGTCCAGAAGGTTGCAAAGAATTGAGGAATTCTGTTGGATAATGAACAGCTTCATCGAGATCGAGCACAGTGTCTACAGAGTAGTAGGCTTGCATCAGTGCGTCAATAGTCGAGAGAATCAAGTCACTGACTTTGCCTACTTGCTCGTTGGTTGGTGTTAAAATTAATCTCTCTTTGAACCAAGGTATTGACTTAGTACTTATATTGTTAATTTTGGGATAAACATTATCGATCAATTCTTGAAGGTTGTTTACCAAAACGCAGAGGTTATCATTGTCAAGATTAATTCTTCCATTGTCTTGTGGTAGCTGTCCATTACCTATTTTGAGCAACAAATCTGCAAAAAGTCTGTTTTCATCTGTAGACAACAAATCTCTCACATTGGTTTTAAGTTCCAATTTAGTCACATATAGCAAAAGGTAAGATCTTTTTAAAGAAGAATTAATTTCATCTGCGCGTGTCCCTCTCGTTACGACAGGTAAGATTTGGCGAAAGTCACCCGAGAATAAAATTGAACAGCCAGCGATACGCGAGTTTGTGTTGCGCAAATAGCGCATTGTTCTGTCTAATGCTTCAACAGAAGTCTTGTTCGACATAGTAGCCTCGTCCCAAACTATTAGTGAGCAGCCGCGCATCAATTCTGCAGTATTGCTTTGTTTCGAAATGCTACAGACACTGCTTGTATCACCAGTAGCAATTTTTAGCGGAAGTTTGAATGTCGCGTGTGCGGTTCGGCCTCCTTCCTAAAGCGTAGCTGCAATACCAGATGTTGCGACGGCTAATGCTATTTCTCCAGTAGATATTACTTTGGATAAGACCAAATTGATAAAAAAATATTTTGCCCGTGCCTCCTGGAGCATCGAGGAAAAATATGTTTCCTTCGTTGCTATTGATCGATGACATTAACGCATCGTACACTTTTTTCTGGTCGGTGTTCATGCGATGTTCATCTCGAGCGACAACTTGTAACAGTCTTGATTGGTCATAGATCGTATCTCTTGTGTATTCAGCACTGGTCACATCCGAGTTCGTCATATTGTTTGACATCGGCGGTCCAAAATCCTTAATTGATTTACCCGAAAATAATTCCACTACTTTGTTAAATTAAACCAACGCTTCGTCAAATATGTTTTGATCATAATGAACGTCATCTGACATTAGCTCTCACTGTCTTCAAATCAAAATGTCTTCAGCCATATATTCTTGATATTTATTCCATAGAATTACATAGTCGGTCACTTGGCAAAACGCTACAATAATGGCAAACAATTACCTCAACGACCTTGCTGAACTGCATATAGCACCTTCCGATAATGTGTTGTCCCAATGGGAGTAGTCTTCCAAAAGACCCATCGCTTTGCATGTTTCTTGATAGGTGTTATGAGTTACTCCTTGTAGGTGCGCAAAAGATGTCGTCAGGCCTTTTACAACATGGAGTAACGTTCTAAAGTAAAAACATTCGCTGTCGTTGGGATGAACCACATAGACCCTCCCAAGAGCATCTGTTTTTTCTTAACACTGGGAAAACCTTCAACTGGAGTGCCTTGCTTTCTCCATTGAAAGGTTTTGGCAGTCTGATTCCACGTATAGTAATTTGGAACTTCGTCATATGTCAGGGTTTTCGCGAAATCATCGAGCACATAACTTAAAAAATGCTATTAGTGTTGCGTCCCGTGGATTAGTAACAGCATCATGAATGTTGTTTTCTGTCAAATAAACCCTCTGTCGGTTTTCTAAATGAACGGCAAGGTGGGTGATCGTAGGTGCCCGTTCATGCATGCTAAATGATAAAATCCTCCATAATACTACTGAGCTGCAGATGTAGAGTCCGCATTGATATTTCTCAACTTCGTTTGGTGACTGTATGCTGAATGTAGCTTGATCACTCCCTTTATTGATGTATTTAGTGACATATTGGATTGATTTTACCGAACTACACAGCTCAACGTTGATGTGAGCCTCGAAAACTTTTAGAAGCAGTGAGTTGTATGGAACAACCCACCTGTTGCCGACTTCATGGTTTCGTACAGTGGCAGTTTGCCCATCTTCGTCAGGCGACAGTCGACGATATTTAGGATATTCGTCGTCTCCAGTAGATGTTTGGTTCTGGAATGATTTAGGAAATTTTTTTGTGCACCTGCCTTCCCGCATACATGGAGAATTAAGATTTAAAGCTCCGCATGGGCCGTGGACCATGTATTTTTTTTACAATTTCGTAAAGGATTAGATCTTCTTCGTTCGGTATCTCCACTGAAATGACGCTATCAATTTGATCCTGTCTAATCTTATTCACTAACCATACCGGCGCTTTATATAGCCGCTCTGTGAGGCGCTCGTTTGACCGCTGTAATTATTTTGTTGAGGGTAATTATTAAACCTGTGATATCGTCTAAGATATTCATTTAAATTATGTGCTTAAGTTAACTAACATATTTAATTGGATAAGGATGAATACTATTTCGGTCAAAACGGCTTCGCAAGTGAACCATTATTTTTTATCAAACTTTGAAAGACAAAAATGGTTACTGTAGGTTATCCTTAAAAGATAAAGATATGCTATCAGGGACTTTTCTGTAGACCTTTTTGAGAACTACAATTCTGTAGCACATTAATTCTATGTATCTCTTATGGTTTAGTCAGCGCAAGCCATGTAAGCGCCCTAAAAGCGGGGTTTTACGACTTTATTACAAACGGTTCAACATTTCTCTACTATGCTCACATTAAATATAAATGTATTATACACCAAAATCTTTCTGAAGAAATTCGTTAAATGATGTTAAAAACTGCATCAAAATCCATCACGTGGTTTAGAAGTATTAAGCGAATACACAAACAGACGCGGCTAAGAGACTTTGTTTTATAGAGATTCACGATAAAGTGTGCACTTTAGAAAGACCTCTCATTTGCAATAATAATCAATCACTATATTATATTAGTCTTAGACGTTAACTTTGGAGTGCGGTGGAATATACACACTGTGTTTATTACTTACATGGTAATATTTATTTAAAAAAGGTTCTTAAAGAATAAAAAAAAGGCTGAAAGAAATAAGCAACTAGGGTTTCAAAAGTGTTCACTTTACCGTGAAGAGCCTATTGCAAGCAAATCGTAGGCAAAGAGAAAGGGTACTTTCTGAGATTGAAAGTTTTGTTATGTTTGCCTGTAAGAAATTGATAACGCATATTTTTATTTAAAAAATTTCACATAGGACGATTTTAAGCAGCCTATCTTTTATTTAGCAGTGTAAAAAGGCGTAGAGAATAATAAAAACTTTGAAAATGAGAACTTTTCAACATATATTATTTATTTCATAGACATTTTAATAAAACTTCTACGATTTGCTAATTTGCCAGTCATACGCATATGCGTGTGTAGCATTTAACTTTGTTTCTTCAATATTAGTAGTTATTTCCTTTACCTCAGTCAAACAAACAAGGTTACAGGAGGGGAGGGTTAGAGATTATACATAAACATTTCATTTAAAAACAATTATTTTACCGTACAATAGATTTATTCACTTCAGGGACAAATACAAACATATTTACAAAATAAAATATTTCTCTCACTTATCCACTTCTACTTATAATGCCAAGCCAACGGCAAAATCAACAAGTAGTGTCCAACCATCCATACACGCTCCTAATAATCAGTAATCGTCACTAACTGCACTAACGGTTCAGACCTCAGTTTTATCTTGACATTCCCTTTTCTTTATCCAACTTCTTAATGCTGTAATGGTTATTGCAGTTCACTATTAACTGATCCCTTTTTAAATCAACCTTTGAAAATGGTCACTGCCCCTATCTGCATGTATTTTAACGGCAACACTGAGTGGAGCAAGTTGGTAACAATGGAGGGAAAGTAGTTCCATGTCCTAACGTTGAATTACAAGTGTTACATACGGCGGAAGAACACACGACGTGTGTACGAGTACATATTAAGCTCAGTTTATTGTGAATAGCCTATAGCGATACGCATAGCAGAATTCACACGAAGAACTGGACATGTTTAGACTAGTTGTCAGTCGACTTGACAAAGCGAAATCGAAAACGAAGTGCTTCTACGTGTGATAATTGAAGTTGGTAAAGTGAATCCTGCCTCGCAGAAGGGGCATCAGGTTGACACCAGGGTTCACGAAGATGGTGATTTCCCTAGCTTGTAACTCCTCAAGAGGAAAATATAGCAGTGGAGACTCTAACCCGGTAGGTACAGCATGGCAGGAGAGAACAAAACTACGAATACCGTGAATATATGCCACGATAACTTGTTCTTTATAGCCATGAATGAGACTCCTACCTAGTAAGTCTATTTAAGTAGAGGAACACAGCATTGACAGACACTGTGAGAATTGTTACGTTTGTAGGAACCTGTAACATATTTTGAAATTGCGTCATGGGAGTATTAGAAATATATTATGCTGAGACTTGCGCTTTTCAGAACAGCGATCAAGAAAATTATCATTAACAAAAGAATAAACATCATGAAATAATCACGAAGATAATTGGGAAAAATCAATACTTACTCCGACATTTCCAGGAAAACTGTTGCGAAAGATAGTCGTGGATTGAAGGAACTCTAAGACACAAAATATAACGACCGCATATGCCAAGAAGACCAGAACTTTTCGTGGACCGGCTTGGAGAAGTTTCTTTGTAAGAGCTGGAAGTTATTTCCGAACGAAATTGATTGTTTACATAATCGAAAATCTGAAGAAAATTTAATGTTTTGAATAAATATATTACGGATTTATCACTCAACGTACAAAGCTACAAGGTACAACTACCACTGAAACATATTTATGGATTATGTACTAACTGATAATTTTTTCATGATCACTTGCTGAAATTATAAGAATAGCGATATATGTTGGTTGTCATCGACGCAAATAGAAAATTCGCCTTGTGCAAAATTTGTAAATTGTGGACAGCGACATATGCGACTGAATCAATCGTAGACATTAACAAAATTCTGGTAAGTTATGCTGTACTAGTATTTTTGAGAAAAAGAATAGTTTTTAATTCACGATGCAGAGATTGGTAACAGCGAGCGTGATGAAAGCGATAAATAGAGGAGGCGTTTAAGAAATGCATAATTGTTTACTTAAATAGCATGCTTTTGTTTCTATTGTAGGAAACATGGTTGAGGAAAACCACAAAATCGGAAGTTCATTGATGAATCCACCAGTATTGAATGTATCAGTATACACCGATTGACGAATGGTGAACGGTAATGATCTGAGATGTTTTTTTTGGTTTGGGCTTGGTCCACTAGTTTTAATCGACGCGACGTAGCGATGCCTTTTGTCATGTAACGAGACATTTTAGACAATGACATGATTCCAACATTGTGGCAAACAGTTCAGAGAAGGCATTTTCATGTATCAGCACGATAAAATGTTCTTTTCATAAAGCAAGGTTAGTTGCTTCGTGGGTTTAAGACGATCAGGCGGGAATTTTTAATTGGCCCGTTCAGAGACTCGACTTGAAACCAATTCATGTTTGGGATAAGCTGGAGCGTCGTCTGCGTCCCAGAATTGCTCGACTTACAAAGTCAACTATTTACCGTGATACAGGAAGAATGTAAACAAATAGTGTCAGCCGTAAGCCAGTACCCAGTACTTATTGGGGAGCCTAGGTCGAAGATTACCACGATAGTAAGAGTAAAGCGACGCCGGACATCCTGTTAGTTACACGGCTGGTGCCTTTGGAACCAACAACAAACCGCGTCCGCTTACCTTCGGTTGCATAGCTTACATTATGTTTTGCATATTTAAAATATATATACTTGCAGGCATTTTGTTGTCTGTAAAATTTCTTGTCCCCCCGGAAAAGATACATATAACAATTGGGTAATGGTACTACCTTGTTATATCTAAAGGATTTATCCTTTATTTTAATCACAAATTTGCTTTCACTGAACTAGCAAGTGTTTTATAATATATACATATACAAACAATATTCTGTGAGTATGTATTGTTGTGCACAAAGTGTTACGATCATGAAAAGTGCTACTTTGAAGGAAACCATCCCTGCGGTTTTTTTGGCGAATTGGCATTATGAAAAAAAAAATATCCTGAAAATGTAATAAATAACGTGTCTACCTATAACGTTCACTTCAACACTCACAATTTGTAAATGGGCAAACATTAAAAAGTTTTCTAGGCATTAAAAAGAAAGGACTTTGCCCGGATCTGCGATTTCTGGGCGCACCGTGGAAGGCGATCAGAGTACATGGGCGAGAACGCACGTACTTACACGAAAACTGCAGCAAATACTTTTTTCCAGTCAGCGAGTGAGTCGTATCACTCAGCTTGGTGGTATTTTACTAACAATTGTGCGGTATCTGGTTGTGCGGTATCTGCAGTGCAGCTGGGAGGACAGAGGCGAAGCACGCAGCCGACAATGAAACAGCAGTAGATGTAAACAACGCGTGATTTCCTATTGCAACATGGAGGCGAAACATGCAAACGAAATTTTTTAATAGTTATGGAAAGACAGCGCTGATGTAACTTGAAAACGTGGTACTATACATGTATAAACTGGTTTATGCTAAAAAAATCTCCACTTGACAGAAAAATTACCAACAATTAGGGGAATAAGCTTATTTGATACTAAATGTGGAACATGTAAGAAAAATATGGGTGCGTGCACTTATGTACGCGCGTCAGAAGTTATACTTCTTTGGCATGACTAAAATAAAATTATATTACGAATGCAAATAATTTATGTGAATAGGAAAAACGATAAAATGACCGAAGAAAGACATTAAATACAATTAATAAAGGTTTTATTAAAGAACATGATTAAATAAAAAAGAGGTATAACTTAATAAAATAATACTTACAAACATTAACCTCAAATACTTAAAAACACTTTCAAAATTTTATTATACAATTTTTGTCACTAACCAAATTTTCACGACACAATATAAGAAAATTAATTAATGAGATATATATATATTCACAATAAATAACTAATATAAATGAAATTTTTTCAATTTGCTTATTACATGAACTGATTTTCTGTCGGTTTTAAATATAACCACGTGCTATGTTGTGCACCTTGCGTTTGTATATAGCTAGACGATACGCGCATGCGCGTTGGGTCATAACCCTACCACGTTCACTGTCAAATTTCGTTACACTGTGCGCGCCTAACTTCCGTTGCACACTAAACTTTTACCCTTAACGCGCCGAAAGAAGTATAATTTCAAAACCCGTGTGTGGTAGGGAGTGGGAAGTGGGCAGCAAATAAACACTAAGAGTTTAGTATAGGTATTATTGTCAGAAGAGAATGTGGGTTTCAATAAAGGCAGGTAATGCTCAGACTTGAAGCCTACAACTAAAATATTTACTGGAGAAAGAAAACTATATAACCAATAAACAACCAATAGCTATTTCGCATTTAACTAAACTTTTCTGAAATCAAATAATGAATTGTGTCCCTATCTATAAATTCATATATTCTAACAAACAAACTGATTGCCATACGTCCAGTAATGTTGGCAGCCATGCACGAAAAGTAGTTCCGTGGTTTAAGTTTATTCTACTCATGCTGGAGAGCTCAATTCTAATAGATTGGCAAACAAAATTCCTTGCCGCCAGGTAGCACCGGATGTCTCATGTTTACCGGATTTTATGCTTTATATATGTAAACAAATAGGAAAATTTTAATTTTCATAAAATGAATAATTTTTTTTTAATATTCCGATTTTTATTGTTTTAAAAACTAAGTAAAAAAGTAAACATTTTGTATTAGTACAAGAATGAAAATTTAAAGAAATACGTCCATAGATTGTTTAATAATCTGCGGTGAAGCTGCAACTAGCAAAACGCTGGATTAACTTTCATTTTATTTGCATCTGACAACAGAATTAAAAATTTCCTTTTGTTGACTTCTATCTTTATTGAAATCTTAAATTCATAACTTCTGTATTTTTAAATACACTAGTAACAATGCATTTAAGAACATAACTTAGAAATACACGTGTATACCATAAAGTTGGTTAACAAGAACACCCATAAGACATATACAGAAGACACCTTAATGATGAGTGTATTCGTACTTTCCAAACGGCCACACATGCAGCAATTATAGCATGCAACCTGTCGTAGAAATGTTGAATGTCTCTGTGGGGCGCAGTAGCCTACACTCGCTATGCTTCATGGCGTAGCTGGGTGTTGGTCGTAGTATGGGTTGGGCTGGATGTCAGGCGTCGTCCCATCATGCCCTACACATGATCAACGGGGCTGAGGTCTGGAGATATAGCAGGCCACGGTAGCACGACGTGTTGCCCTAGCGACATGGGGACGCACGTTGTCATGCTGTAGGATTGGTTCCTGTAGTGAGTCGAGATGTCGTCGGAGGACAGGATTGGCCACGTCACGAGTGTACGACGATCAGGATATATAGGTTATGCCCCACCCTCTCCTCTTAATCAACATTAAAAATATTAACATTAAAAAACAAAACTTGAGATGAAATACTTTTAGCTATTGAAACATGTCAATCTAAAGATTCATCCAGCAGAAATGAAGTTTCTTCGAAGTTAATTAATTGGCTTATGATTTACAAAACGAAAATATGTCGATAACAGAAATCAACTCGGATTAAAAAGAATATATGAAAAAATTAAACAAAATTATGGAGCTAACATGTTTGAAGAATGGGCGAAAACCGACTCCCTTTTTCAGCCACAAAATATCGCCGAGAAGGCAAAAGAGATGTGGGATATCCAGAAGACAGTGGCTTCCGGAAATGGTTTAGTAGAACCTTTAACTCTACTATATATAGAGACTCTGGTATAACCACAAAGATGATTGTGGATATAAGTTTGCAGTAGTAGTACCTATTCACGTTAAAGACTTTCATTCACTCTTTTTAATTTATTGAAGATTCTTAGCCATAGCGTGTGAAAACATCCTTGACAAAAACACGTGTCTCATCGACTGATAGACGGCTTTTGGCGTAACAAGTCCTCCATGAGAGTTGAAAAGCAGCAATGCATTTTTTCCTAAAAATATGTGTAGGTCATTAAAGCTTCGTAGCATCCCTTGCCCCAACGCCAAAAACAAAGGAACATCACTGTAAGTATACAGTTTACAAATTTACGTGACTGTACTGGCGTGTTGAGAAAGCGTGAGTGGTAAAGTTATTTCGCATACGTCTTCGATAGATTTATTTGTACAGTACCACATCTACATTTATAGTATGGTGAACGGTACATTTTTTAACACTATGCATGTGTTCAAAACTTCCCTCACAATTTTGAAAGTTTACCGAAAAAAAAAAAACTACAGTGATTCTTGAAGTTTTCGGACAAAATTTCCTGGTATTTCTAAATATTCAGGAAACTCGACGTCACTTTCGGCAACCTTCAAACATAAACTTGCTGGAGGAGTGATGAGCAGAGAACGAAATGAAATAACTGCTGTATAAAGGAAAATTTCGAAAACCGTGACACTAAACAGTAAAGCTACAGAGTAATTGTTAGTAGCTAGAATTTGAGTAGGTATATGCTACTGAATTAAAAGAGCCGTTCAAAGAAATTTCTAGAAAGGGATGTTTTATAACTCATTTATACTAATAATTTTTCAAGGCTTTTATTACAATTTTTAAAAATAGCAGTCGAGTTCATAAATAATTAAAATGTAAATATTAAGTTTTTTTTTGTAAAGCAGGGACTAGTAATTCCAGAAAAAGAGGATGAACATGAGTGACAGTACAACCATTTAATTATGTAATTTTCAGATGAAAGATTCTATCACTTTTAACTAGGAAAGCAAATAGAAAACTAAAATCACTTGAAATCAAAAACTAAATATGGCTTGAAAAAAATTACTTTATTGATAAATGTGTGAATATTGTTATAAAATCTATTTTTTTTCCTCTAACATAATGATATGTTCTGTATTCTATTAGCTGCCCTGCATGCCTCAGGTATCTTGTAAAGGTTCCTGTACCGACTAGGTTATTACACTGCGCTCCTCACAGAAATAGGACGGTTGGCATCTTGAACAAAGCTAACCGTGATTACGAGCCCTGTGTATAGCCGGGGAAATTTTTGTATTAAATCATACAATGAAAGTTAAAAGCCTGCACTTACATTTTGAATTATTAAATACCGTTTGGATATGACATTGTTAAAGTGCTACAAATGCACGTTTCCAAGCAAGTTGTAAAGAAATGTATTTTTGTTTTGACAATTGTACTATAAGCATAAAATATTTATTGTTTGTTGACGGTTAAGTGAGAGAATTTGGGAACAAATGCTTAGGATCAATTTTTATTCCCATTTTAAATCCTTTTGTCATATATTAAATTAATATTGTGTGGACTTTATTCGTGCCCCAGTCAAGTGAAAGTATGAACAAATTAAGAAAGTATAAATATATTAATAATATCCTCATCATCTCGTTCAATGCATAACAATAGAAACTAAACGAAATAAATACAGTGTTTACATATCTAAAGATCACACTTTTATATGACGTTAAGCCATGGACAACTTATCCTGTGTCGCTGCGCCAACTTCACTCTGAGCATGTCAGTGAATGTGTCCGTTAAATGGATATAAATATGCAGTTAAAAGCACGTATTATTTTCAAAAGTTATCAATTAACCAGGAGTATGTTATACCTAAGCACACAAGGATTGTTTCTTTCTGGCGGCAACAGTGATGCTGTGGGGGTTCGTCTTGCGCCGGCCACCCAGTGCCACCCCACGGTCTGCAAATAAACCAGGCGCTGCAATATTTTAGCCTGCTTGATGTATTTTTATCCGCTTCGGGAGTAGGTGACATTTTTAAACTCGCTTGGCAATGTTTTCGCTTCTTTATAGATCAGGTGGTCCATCTCTGCTTCGCTACTAAAGCGTCGCGCTTGCGCAGTAGAATCGCCGAAATACCGTAAAAATTATTATTACTAGGCAATGTTCTCACGAAGTAGTGAATTTGCACCAGGAAGACTATGGTTGGAATACAAGTGTCGCTCAGTTTGAGTGCTCAAGGCAGTTCACGTCAAATTGAAAAAATTAAAATAATAATTTGGTGTGTAGCTAAGCGTGTCAAGGTTCTATCATTTCTGGGTCGACAAATGGATGTTACAGTTTGGTTTTATTGGTTTATATACCGCATTTTGTCACATCGCAATGCAGGACAAGTAAATGCAAAGTGACCTTCGATTAGAGTAGCACCGAAGAATTTTGTTCCATTTTGCTCAAGGAAGTTCCTTACTTAACATTGCCTATCAAATTTCCAAACTCGCATACCAGAAGCATATACAGGATTTGAAACTGTGCTATCTGCAGTTTAAAATATTTCTTTTTTGAGTATTCCTTTTAGTTTTGTTCAATGTAATAATTTTCACATTTCATTATTACGTATGACGAATTGTAGGTTTCTGCGCTGTTAAAAACTGTGGCAACTATAAAATATTTAGCGGATATTTACACTACTTTTTCGGTGAGTACGAATGTAATTTGCAGTCATAATATAACTTTTACTCGACGATTACAAAAATAAGTGCTTGTGTAGCCGATGGTTTATTTTATTCACAGGGTGTTTCGGCGATTTAGGACTTGCTTAAGGCCTTTAACCAACCGAGCAACCCAACCATCACATACTTATCTCACACACACATGCAAATATCATTAAAGCCATTAATAATCATGAGTGAAGTATTTGTTTACTAAACACATCGGGAAATACGTAAAAAATTAACATGTTTTAGGTCAAATACAGAGAAAATTCGCAATAAATGAAATATTAAAACCAGAGTCCCCGGAAATGTACAAGCGGTGCTATGATAGACGTTAACTCTTGTACTTTCTTGTTACTTTGGTGAATGGGCAACTATTTCCTTTTTTTTCAGTCTCCAATTGACAAACTGTTCAGTGGTCATTCCAAAATCGTTTCGTTTCCAAGACCAATAATTCGACAGGTTGCCATTCCACAATATGTTTTGTTGAGTGTGATTCGTCTTCATTTCCACACCCTTAATGCAAGATTACCCACTCATGTGCACAATGCGGCTGGCAAAACTGGAAGTCCTTTGCCACACGAGAGTGCAGGCCATCCAAATACACTCTCGCCTTGTGGCTGACTCGCAAGAGTACTGCTATGAAAATACTGGCCTTGTACCCTAAGAAACAATTGTCTCATTGAATACTCAATTGCAGTACCCCAACTCTTTCTTTCTTCTTCTGGACGCTTTGCAAGTAGCTGCCACAGGCTGGTTTTGATGGAGAAAAATCGCCAGAAAAAAAATTGATTTGTGCAAAACCGAAATAAAAGGAGCAGCGATGTTTCAGATCGCGTAATAGACGAACTTTTTCTACTGACTTTTAGATTGTTTGACCAAGAGTAATATCTCATTTAAAGGAGAACGGATTTAGTTATTACAGAGGAAATTTGACGTATTGTTAATTTTACAATTTATGGTGTAACAAAAATCATAACCAGGCAGACATAATAGGAACTACATGGCAGCTGCTTCTTTTATTCCTTTGGAATCGGCTTTATTTTCACTTGTAAGTTTACAGCGACTAAAACAAATGTGCGCGCTCCATTTGTCGGTTAACAGCTTTGTAGCAAGATGGTAAAATATCAGGTTGATCTTGCTATCTGTAAGCCAGTCAGTAGAAGAATGTAGAATGTTTTGGAAAATATGGACCTGGGACCGGAGATCGGAGCTGTTCATGCTCTGTCACTCCGGTCCCCCGGTGGCCAAATTTGAGCAGATTTTTAATTTTTCGGGAAAATATATGCATATTACGTGCACGCTTGATAATATCCTGTGACCTGATGGAGTTAAATATCTGAACTTACCAGTCAGAACGCTAAAAGACGAGGGATGAGAGAGTGATCTGTCGCATCTGGCATCAGACGAGAGGGTCAACATTGCTCCCATTAAATAATTCCCCACACTAGCACGCTCTGCGGACAATGCTGAAAACAAGAGCGATAGTGATAATGGAATAAAGTGGTGGGGTGAGGGTTAACAGAATAAATACTCAATTTGAATGGTAATTTAATTGTCATTAAAATGAAAAATGTTTTTCGATAGGTCTTAATTAAAGTTGATAATACAACAAAATATATATTTATTAATTTATGCATCTAGGTATACCGCTTATTGGAAAAACATAATTTTTAAAATACGATAAAAAATTACAGATTTTCCTATGACTAAAATAGTGAGTGCTGACAGCTAACTTTGTGGCTAAATAGATAGAATGAGATCGTACCGACAGCTCGCCTGGCAGTAAAATCGAGAAATTTACGCCACCTATTTGTTGAAAAAAGAATCTAACATGGAAAGTGCCAACAGCACCATCCATACTTTAAAACATATTAAAATATGGCTGCCACCTGGTGGCTAAATCAGCAGCTCGCGTGGTGACGAAATTGAGAAAATTGCTCCATCTAGGTGTTGAAAATGTAAACAAATGACAAACGAAAAAACCACCAAGATGGCTGCAAACGGCGGAATGAGCAAAGGTGAGGCGGTAAGGGGGTCGAACGAATGTAAGCAATTATGAGTGGGGGTGGAGAAGGTGGAGTGAACATAAGTAATGGACCGACTAATTGGTCAAGCGAACATATTTAGCCAATTACAAACATTGGAGGCCTGCCGAATAATTAGCCAATGAGAATTATGGGTGGAGGCGGAGGGAGTCGAACGAATGTGAGTAATTAGCCAATGAGAATCAGGTGTGAAGGTGGAGCGAATGTGAGTAATTAGTGGAGGGGGTAGGGCAATTAGCCAATGAGAACCATTGGCGGAGCAATTAGTCAATGAGAAACATGGGTGGGGTTGGAGCGAACGCGATTAATTGGCGGGGACAATTGGGCAATTCAATATATTGGAATGGGTGTGTGTTTTTAGAGGAGAGTGGAGGAGTTGGGGCAATTAACGAATAAGAATGGAGGGTGGCGGTTGGGGGGGGATAATCAGCCAATGAGAATCAGAGGTGGTGGTGAGGGGTGGGATAAATAGCCAATGAGAATCAAGGGTGTTGATGGAGGGGGTGGGGCAATTAGCCAACGAGAAACATTGGTGATGTTGGTGAGGGGAGTGGAGGGGCGGTGGGCATGGTGCTGGGAGGGACTCCGGAAATGTAAGTTTTTTAAATATATTATTAATAATAATGTTTTAATATTTCTTTAAAGAACTTTTTATAATTTTTTTACTTTTTTTTATTTTTTGGGGTTTTCAAGGTTAAAGGTCACCGGGGTCAAAGGTCACCGACATATAAGAAGGCTGAAAAGATGGCCGCCGGGGGACCGGAATGACAGCATGAACGGCTTCGATCTCCGGTGCCAGGTCCCGATGTGCCAAAACATAAGTCGCTCTAATCCAGTCTCACAGCTTTTTTATTCCTTTTTTTTGTCTAATTAATTGTGCAATTTAAATTTTTTAAATTATATAATCAATGAATGAATACTTAGCTGATAACAGAGGAAAAGTTCTACAAGAACGTAAGATTTCCCTGTTTTAAAATTGTATTGTGGTGATCTAACTGGAAAATTTACACACCCGATTAGTTAGCTGTCTAAGTGCATTACAGGCAAATTATAATCTTAACCGCACGCGCAAATGTTTTTTTAAAAATAAAAAACCTTGCTAGTTCCATGTTTCCTTCATAACAAAAACATTCAGGTATCTTTGGGCAGGGTTAAATCATGTAGCGTATTTTCGTCAGAATTTGTCAACCCGACATGGTGAAGTAACTGGTGAACGTCTTGTAGAATTTGTAATCATTAAGATTCACATATTTCATGAAATTTTAAGTTATTATTTATTTTATATATGCAATACGTTGTGAGTAAGGTATGCAGTACCTAACCGGATGCAGAACTGTTAAACGCAATTTCAATGGAAACATAAATTTATGTTGATATGACTCAGCATCACCAGCTATTAAAAAAATAACTGCAATGTTATGGAGTTTTATGCAAATACTTTCTCTGAATAAATTAAGGATAATATAAGTGAGCGCATTTCCATCAAAATGAGAACCTACAAACTGTATCAAAATTAAATTATGACACGCTTTTGCCCATAGTGTGTATGGTATATGTGGTGTATGTGTATGGTAATAATAAATGACACAATTTCCGGCAAGACCAATGTGACATCAACGATGAGTAGATACGAGGTAAAGAGTCAATATGAAATCCCCCTAACAATACATACCCAGTACTAAGGAGCTCCCATGCTGAAATAATTATAGTCCAGTTGCTCCTGAGGTATGGAGTCCCAGTACTGTAAGAAAGCTATCAGAAGCTTCTAGTTGGTGCAAGAAGGCATAAAAGTTTAGCAATATGACTCACGATTGCGTCCAAAGCACGGTCTATAGTTTGCAGATAAGGTTACCCGGTCAGCCAATTCAAATATGGCATATCCTCGGATTCCAGTTAGTTTTCCACTAATGCAGTACGATGTATACAGGAAATGTGCACACATTCCACCCCTGAAAATCGTGAGGTTTTGTCGAAGAATAACATATTTATACACCTGGTCTGTTACAGAGCCGCGATAAATCACATGGAGGTGTGCACGTAATCCCAACATGATGCCATCCCAGGAAAATATGCAACCGCCTCAATGAAGATCATCTTTAATGAAGTTATCTGGACTTTACCTACTCCTCCGTTATTGGCGTGTGGAACTCGCCGGGAATGACTGAGAAAAACTGAACCAGCTTTCGTCTTTGAACAGGAACAAGCCATGCTTTTCCCTGGTCCACGCTAGATGTTCTCTGAATCTGCACCACGCTTCTCGGGCAGTTCCCTGGATAGCTACCAATGGTAAGCATCTTGCAGGACTGCGGGCGTACGGTGCCACTTGACATCAGCGCTAAAAATGTTGTTAGTTTTTTTTTGCGGAAAACTGCTGGCAAAAAATTCGGTAATCCTCCGTAAAATTACGCACCCTTTGCTTTTTCGATAAAGCCCTATCCGTAAATTTCACGGAGCATTCCCCGAATTCACGGAACTTCTCCTTAAATTTGTTAGTTAATTTTTGTGTACTTCCGACCAAAAAATTAATTACGAAAAAAAAAACTTACATTTTCGTTACGCGTAAGTTTTACTGTCTATAAAAAATAAGTTAAAAAAAAAATTGTTATATGCCGGGCGAGTCACCCGCGCCTATTTTTCCGTGTCTATGTAACCCGCATATAATACTACCCTTCTAACAAAATATCAATCGCAGCAGAATACCACGTGCTCGTTGATTCGTTGTCGTCAGTGCATTAAGTGGTGAACGGATGGTGTTATGCCAGCAATGCGTTGAGAAGCAGTCACTTTTCAAGGAATGCACAACCCTTTATTGTGTTGAAACAGATTATTGCGATGTTTACCGAATATGTTGGTACGTGACGAATGCGTCCTTAGTAACCCACATCTGTCTCGCTTCGAGCATTGTGTTTCTTCATGTGACATAAAAATACAGTCACTGCTTACTGTATTGACGAAAAGGCGCACGTGCTGTTTTGTAGATATGCTCTATTTTAGCGCTGCTGATTGGCGCAGGCTGACAACTGCATCGAATGTTCAGCTAACAGACGAGGCGCCGTAACGAGTGTGTACACGGCACGGGACTCGTCTACGCAAGAGATAATTATGTTACAGCGGAGGAGATGTTTTGTTAGATAGGTAGTGTGGTGTGCGGGTTGCATAGATACGGAAAAAGAGGCGCGGGCGACTCCCCCGGTACTTTATTCTGGGCTGAAATTTGAAAGCGAGTCAAACGTTTTAGAGTCCACGACTCTTCTTACCTCTTACCTAAGACGTTGTTTTGGTGACGTTATATATAAATATTGAAATTTTACAAACGGATGTTTTCAGTTTATAGTAATGTTTGAGTGTTTTAAGTGTCGCCAACTGTTACAGCTGCCTTTTTCCACTTTGTGTTTTTGAATTAATTAATGCAAGTGGCTTGGATATCCTAACTGCCACAGAAGCGATAATTTTATGGTCGCAATGTTCGTTCCCAAACACCGAAGCTGTAGGTAACACGAAGACGTTCCGTATTTTGTATTTACGGAACATTTACTTAAAAAAAACGTGAAAATACAGAAACTTTTAGCGGCAACAAGTGTCGATGTACACTATACGTGGAAATGCTCAACTTCGTGGCTGCTTTCATTTCTCCAACTAGGCTGTTTGTTTGTCTCGAGCTGCGATGCCTAGTAGCTAGGGGCAAATAATAAACTTACTATGCTTTTGTAATCCTTGGGCACTCACTGCTGAAGAATGTACCGACATTCCCGTCATGTCAGAACCTCCTCCAAACTCTGGAGAGGACACTCAGTGAGATGTGCAAGGCTTGGAACAAAACAATTTCATTTTGTTTTGCCTCCAGTCACGCAACATCATCCATGAGGTTTTTTTTAAGCATTTAACGTACACTAATTACATATCAATAACGTACACACAATTCGCATTATTCTAATCCACCTGTCGAATCTTTATGCACTGTCTGCTGCTAATCCTGTTTACATCTTCGTGTTTCGACCTAAGCCGATGTTTCTTCTAAAGACAGCTGCGGAAAACAACAGGCCACTGTTATATTGCTGGCAGTGGCACACATTTTCTGAATTGTTATATGTAGTGAACTCATGAAATTTTTTTATATATTTTTTTTAATATTTGCTTTCTGATTTTATTTGGTAGTTAATATAGGTTGCGAAGAAGGTTCGACTAAATTTGGCATGATTCCAGTAGCACCATAGGAAACCCTTTTTAGCAAAGTTTCCACAAATCTTTGCAATTGTTTCAATTAACAGATTATNCCACTGTTATATTGCTGGCAGTGGCACACATTTTCTGAATTGTTATATGTAGTGAACTCATGAAATTTTTTTATATTTTTTTTTGAATATTTGCTTCCTGATTTTATTTGGTAGTTAATATAGGCTGCGAAGAAGGTTCGACTAAATTTGGCATGATTCCAGTAGCACCATAGGAAACCCTTTTTAGCAAAGTTTCCACAAATCTTTGCAATTGTTTCAATTAACAGATTATACACAGACATTCTGCAGGTGCCTGATGATCAGGTATTGAAATACTATTTCTATGAGACGTATCTCATTGTACACTGAAGAGCCAAGAAAATGGTATAGGCGTGCGTATGCAAATAACAGAGGTATGGAACTAATCAGAGTAACGCAATGTGGTCGGCAGCTAGATCGGTTACTGCTGCTATAATGGCAGGTTATCAAGATTTAAGTGAGTTTGAACGTGCTGTTATATTCGGCGCANTAGATCGGTTACTGCTGCTATAATGGCAGGTTATCAAGATTTAAGTGAGTTTGAACGTGCTGTTATATTCGGCGCACGAGAGATGGGACAATCGTAGAGGCTCCATCGCTATTGTAAACCTACAAGCGCATACTGCATTTCACGAGTGTACTGTGAATATCGGGAGTCCGGTAAAACATCACGGAAAATGATCGTGAAAGAACGGGACAAACGACGACTGACGAGAACCATTAAATGTTACAGACATGCAACCCTTTCTCAAATTGGCGCAGATTGGATTTGTGGACTGCACTGCAGTATTCATGGTGTGAATTGCCTCCTGCATACCTTCAGACATTAGTCGAGTCCATGCCACGTCTTCTTGCGGTACTTCTGCGGGCTCGGG
>NQII01002072.1:372207-396232 GCA_002778355.1 Clitarchus hookeri
TTTTCTGGACCGCATCTTTAAAAGATAGGAAAACACAATTATCTACATAAAAATTATTATTTCAAACCCTTGGAAATTTACTTTCAAAATATATTAAGCTCTTAGGTCTTGAAAATTCCGTGATTACATATAGTACGGGTATCACATTACATGATCATACAGTAATGTGAGTGAAAACTTTCATAGAAAAAGAAATTCGGAAGCAAACAGCAACTGTTAACCTACTATAGAATTGATTTATAATGCCACTTGGCAACTGCAGGCGCATTTCAACATGAGATACATTGTAGGTANTAACCTACTATAGAATTGATTTATAATGCCACTTGGCAACTGCAGGCGCATTTCAACATGAGATACATTGTAGGTAAATAAAAAAATCCTATACGGTGACGCCGATCTGGAAAGGAATAAAAATTTTTACGTGTACTTAAGAAGAAAGAAAGTTCGATGTCTTGTGTACTATTTTATACCAATACATAGTAGGTCGTGCACGGTTTCCAAGTTTTTGTGGAAAACTAAGTGGTTTTCTTAAAATGCGCCAAGATAACAAGTATAACAGTCCTTTTGGAAAGCAGTTATCACCAGAAGATACCAGAGGACAGCCCGCAAATCTCCATTCCTAACAAGGACTTCAACTCATAACATAGTTTCTTTGGATAGGAATAGAACTGATGCTTGGCGTATCTGATCTGACCCACGCAACCTGCGACCAAATACATGTGTTATTTATCCTTCGCTACTGTTGAACAATTGTGACGCAGAGACCAGGGTTGCCGCAATGCAGAAGCATTTTCCGCCCGCAGATATGTTATCTACGATAGTTGAATAACAGGCGACCCGGAACCCTGCGGCAAACCTTGTGCACACACGGGAAGGTCTTACCGCTAATGCGCGCGCAGCCTGACACTTGGACTTTTATCTGCGGAGACCTCGCGTCAGCCCTGCCATGCTGAACAGACGTCCTCGAGCTGTACCGCGCACGTTGCCGTCACTCCGAGGAACCACGAACAAGGCCACATTATACTCCTACTACAATGCCTGCGCGTAATACAGTTTGCGCCTATGTATAAGGAGTGAATTAAATGGAAATGTACACGTGGTAGTCTGTTAGGACTGCACCGGTGACCTTCCAATTGGCAGTTACATAATTCCGCAACATGATTTAATACGCCGCTATGCATATGGTATATGTGTGTGTATTTACACTGAAGAGCAAAAAAAACTGGTATAGGCGTGCGTATGCAAATAACAGTGGTATGGAACCTATCAGAGTAATGCGATGCGGTCAGCATCTAGATCGGTTACTGCTGCTACAATGGCAGGTTATCAAGATTTAAGTGAGTTTGAACGTGGTGTTATAGTCGGCGCACGAGAAATGGGACATAGCATCTCCGAGGTAGCAATAACATTTGGATGTTCGCGTACGACAATTTCACGAGTGTACAGTGCATATCGGGAATCTGGTNCTCCGAGGTAGCAATAACATTTGGATGTTCGCGTACGACAATTTCACGAGTGTACAGTGCATATCGGGAATCTGGTGTGGCCAGAAAAAGATCGTGAAAGAACGGGACAAACGACGACTGACGAGAATCATTAAACGTGACAGACGTGCAACCATTTCTAAAATTGGCACAGATTGGATTTGTGGACTGCCCTGCACGATTCATGGTGTCAATTGCCTCCTGTATACCTTCAGACAGTAGTCGAGTCCATGCCACGTTGTTTTGCGGAACTTATGCGTGTTCGGGGGGCCCTACACAATATTAGGCTGGTGTACCAGGTTTTTTGGCTCTTCGGTGTATATTAAACGTCACCCTCTTAGACTCAGACTTCATACCAAAAGACTTTCAACAGTTTTAAGGCACGGTTGGTTGTACTCTGTGTTTCTATTGCATATACATTAAGGAATATTTCTGTTATAATATAGTTCGTGGATGGAAATATGGGGAAATGTGTGAAATTTTCTTGTATATGGCAAGGTTAAACGTGTCCCACCAAGACGAACTTTTTGATGTCTGTGAACGCATAAACGTCTGTGATACTGCCAAAAAATATCAATACATGTGGATGGGTTTTTTTTGTTTTATTTTGGGGTTTGTTGAAAACCATTATTTTTGCTCTATCTATTTTTGCATGAAATAGGTCTACAAACAAGTATCATCTGTATGTACTTTATAGTTATTGTAAATAAAGCATTTCTCAGCAGAACTTCCATGAGAGTAAACCTCCCTTTAAAACCAGGATCGACTGCTATGAGCGTGCCCGCATGAAATTGAGAGGAAATCTTCATTTCGAAATTTAAGAAATAATACTTTAAAACGATTGGTTTAAGTTTAAAAACGCAATACAATTTTTGTGGTTAATTTTGTCAAGCTGACAAGTAGTACGTTATTAAAACTCCAATTAGTCTCCTGCGTTACGACAATTAGTGCCAGAAATGGGCTGCAAGCTAGATTATTTTAAAAAAAAATGATTTGATGACGAAAGGGGTTGCGGTTGTATAGGACTTGCGTTCTATAATACCAGAAACTCAGCTTTCCAACTTAAGGAGCCTACGTTACCCAGTTTGTACAAAATAACTGTATCAATCGTATCGTAGAACCACTTGCAAAATCGTGCTCTGACTATTTCACTATCGTAAAATTAAGTACTTTTGCAAAACGTCATTTATTTCGTAGATATAGATAATGTCTCTTCAGCAAAATGTATTTCCTGTTTCATACTTTTTGCTTGAAGCAACGAAAAAAGAAACAAAACCCTAGCATAAAAACCTTTAAAATCTGGTATTTCCTTAATTAATATAACGGCAAAGTCAGTGCGCTTTATTTAAAAAACGTAGAAAGAAATACAAATTAAAAACAAATATAAATATTTTAAAAACTAAACAATTAAGTTTTTTCCCCCAGTAATACACGTACATCACACCACAAACGCACACACACCTACACACACATATACATAACACTTATATCTGAAAGAACGATGTATATTCTGTTTTTATGTAATTATATTAAAATTTAGTGACAGTAAACTATCACTATTAATTAATATACACAAATATATGTGTAAATATATAGGGCTGCGTCTTTCGGTGGCTTACAGTACTGATTTTATAAAAAAAAAGCTAATTAAATATTAGCTGGCATGTTGGCTTTATACTAGGTGTGATTGGGAACAGTGACATCTGTAATACTGACGCGCAGTTACCGAAAAACAGTGAAGTAGAAAATTTTCTCGTGTTTTCTGGCAATAACAAAACACACACAACAACGCCTTCAAAATAAACAAAATTAAATAGTTAATTGAGAGAATTGGGGACTGCACATATCAAGTGATCTAATAACAATTACATTGCTTAGGATTATTTGTAAATATTTTCTGATAACTACATTCGTCTGAAATCATACAGTTACGTTATAACTACGTTTATTACCGTTAAACGATATTCAGA
This sequence comes from Clitarchus hookeri, assembly GCA_002778355.1. Lineage (NCBI taxonomy): Eukaryota > Metazoa > Arthropoda > Insecta > Phasmatodea > Phasmatidae > Clitarchus > Clitarchus hookeri. The sequence continues at coordinate 375,665 of NQII01002072.1, forward strand.
TTCAATTAAAATGTGTCTTAACAATGAAAATGTGTATAAAATGTAATGTGTAATGTTATTTGCAGTAAACATTTTTTTGTAGCAAGCACTATGACATGTATTCTTTAATTAACATCCTCTCGTGAACTGCCAAACGACTTACGTATTCGCATTTAGGAAGATATATTGTCTTCTCATGCAGGCATGAGACTGCACCCTTTGAAAATTAGCGCACTCGTTTCATCAGTATGTTTGGCCTGCGCGTGTTTCTCTAATTTTTTAATGTGTACACGATGATTGCAAGTATCAACACCGGAGAAAGCATTGAGTTAAAATATTTTCTATGCGATAATAATGTTGCAACTCTAATTTTATATCTGCTATGGAATGTTTTACGAACCAAATTTACTGTGGTCTAAGATCTCTTCTCAATTAAAATACCCACTTATTTGTTGTTTAATCTCGGTTTTTTTTAAATATATTTAAAAAAATTCATTATAAATTTTCTTGCTTTAAGAGCGCATACCACCCTTATTAATCTCTTGAGACTATGAGACGTATTAGGTTTTTCTGTGTTATAGTAAATCAGGAATAATCTCACAAAGTTTGTAACATACATTCAGAGACACGATGTATAAATATAACTACCGTGACTGTTATCTAAAGTTTTGGAGGTACGCTTTAATATACTTTGTTCATTCAGGTGGCATTAGCTAACAAAGTTACGGAAAACAGAGTCTGTGCAACAGCATCTCAAATGATCGAATAGCTATTGTGAACCCACAAAGTTTGGTTGTATAGTAACCGACATATCGTGAGCCTACTAGGCCTCGATCACCTCCGACCTGGCGACCTCCTTATAATGTTCATCTAAGTCATCCTTACGGAAACTTCTAACACCAGTCAGTCAGAATACGAGACGCCACACAAGCTTATATTGTCAAAGCATATGCGTACGTAAGAAAAATATTTTGTTTGTCTCGAAATAAAGTTGTCAAATATTTTTCCCACCGAAATTAAAGTGCGTGGTATTAATTGTTTGAGACTCCTTATATTCACTGTTTATATATAGCTTTATGCGCCTTTTGAAAATTACATCTCAAGAAGAAAGAAAGTTTCATTAGCGAAATAATTTTCCACAAAATAGAAGTAGACATAACAATCTTTACTTGCGTTAAAAAAATATTTCCTGTTTAAGTTTTCTGCTCTGACCGTTAAAACCACCTTCAGATATAGATTTTTGATTGAATAAATTTTGACGTTTATCCTTGACTTTGTAGATACTCAATATGTTTGATAAGAGGATATCGATGTTGTTAAAATCTAAAGAAATTAGCAACATTAAGTCATCGTTTTGAACGTGAAATTTGAACTAATTTTAATTACCATTTTAATAAATATCTTGTATTAGCATACCAAAAGAAAAATCTAATATTTTTAATTTGTTAGAAAATATAATGTTAAATTTATTCAAATTTATATTAACACATTAATGATTTTGTATGGAAGCTTTTAATTAACGTACTGCTACAAGTGTGATAGTCTGCATTTATTGTATTTCGTTTATAAGTATTTAAAACATTGTCAATAATAACGACACAGATGAGCGCATTGCGAAAGGAGACGAATTGTGAGGTACCCATCAATTTTAAAAATCGCTCACATCATCCGCTAATCGATATTGCTGTTAAATATGTTGCGTACTGATACTAGCGATAATACAGAAACACTTATAACACAATGTTTTAGAGAACAATGCAGAGTTTCATGCATTATTTTTAATATCAATTTTAACCGATACCTCTCAATATTAATATATCGATGGTTATCAATGTATCTTACATCAACGTAATGACTGTTATCATTATGTCATTACATTGACATTATCTAGTGTTATCGATGTATCTAAACGTAAACCAGCCGTTGTTGTAGAAATATTATTTTCTTATGATATTGGAAAGGCCACTTTCACCACGCCAGTTTTAGTTGTACGGACCTAAGCTGTTCGAAGCGTGGCCTTCTTGTCCGTACGTAACAACCATACATAGAATGATTTCCGTCTCCTGCACTCATACATGCCACTGACTCGTCCGTCACCAACAGAGCTGTCAAAATCACGCGGTTAAACAGTGGCATACACTTTTTCTTACGTTTGGTTTATCATCAGAATTATACGGTTACATTAATTTATTTAACATCACTTGAATATATTCTCGAAACCGCAACACACATTTTTTTACAAACCCACGCTATCCATTACTATATCAGATATAAAGAGGAAATCCTTTATTGTACATGCTGACAAGAGTACGATCTGCACGCTTTAATTCGCCGCAGGAGGGGAGGGGGGAACATATGAGGGGGAGGGTAATACAAAACATTGAATCACAGATTTGATGTTTTTAAGATTTAGTTTTTAGGGATATTGCATTTTTTCTTTTAACTTTTAATCTTTCATTGTATGACCTCTTCTCTTTAAAACAGAATATCCCAGGGGAGGAAAATAGGATACAATCAATGCTGTTATTTGAAAGCTGACAATTGCCGAGTAACCAGACAAAGTTTGTGAGGGTGCAGTTGGTTACCTGCCAGGTACCCTTACAAACTTTGTCTGGTTTCTCGACAACTTTTCACCTCACGGTTACACTTTTGAAAGCTCTCTCATTTCGAATAATCGCCAATAAATATATTTTATTTAACCCTTAGATGTTGACTTCCGAGTGCGGTAGAATACAAACACTGTGTTTATAACTTACATGACAATATTTGTTTCAAAATGTGGTTAAAGGATAAATAAATGGCTGAAGGAAAAGTAACTAGGGCCTCTAAAGTGCTCACTAACCGTGAACAGCCTTTACATTAATCTGCTAATATTTATGACGTCTTTAAAAGCGATAAACACACAAAGGTTACATACATAACACCAACTATTTTCTCAACGACCGAGCGCAGATTCGAGGTCTTGATTCAAGACAAAGATATTCACGGAATAGTTCTTTCATCTCATTTAGGTTTTAATGTTTTGAATTAAATCTATTTGAAATATCAATTTTCGAGGGTAACGACCTCCGTTACGAATTACTGTAGGACATTGGTCGTTTAATGCTTTCTGTCTCTTTTTGCATAGGGAATCACCTCACAGCGTTTGTGTAGGCTGTTCACGGTAAACGGAGCACTTTCGAAAACCCTGCTTAAGATCTTCTCTGATTACATTGTATCCTTCCACCGCATTTAAATTTAACTTTGACGTGTCCCTGATCACTTTATTCATTCGTTGGTCACCTAAAACTGTGAAATTATTATAAATGTAAATGTTTTACAAATTTGTTAATTCTTACACTTAAAACCATTTAAGAAAACAGAAATAAAATTAAAACATTTCAATGTTAACAATTGCTAACCTAACACTTTATATTCAACGTTAAGACATTGAACTACTTTCCCTCCGTCATTACAAACTTAACTGGGTGCATGCCAGACGTCGTGACCCTCAAAATTTACGCAGGTAGATGCAGTGAAATTTTTTAAATGTTGATTTCAGAAGTGTTTACTTTACAGTGAACGGCCTTTAGCTGTTTATTAACAACGTTTACAAATGTTAAGTCTTCTTAGCAAAGTCTTTAATTTATTCACAGCTGAATGAAGGTATTTTCCCTTATGACGGGGCCTGTAATAGCTTTTGGGGCCCAACACAGCTGTGACATTTGACTCCGTGTCCCCGGCGCTGGTCACACGCACGCTCTAGAGCGTGCCACTCACCTGTTGCGTACGGAGGAGAGGTCGACGCTAGCGGTGCCGAGCGGTCGCCAGCTGAAACACCGCGTGCGTGTTCTCGTGGCGCGCGCGAGAAGTGATCAAAACCCGAGGCGACTTGTGGGAGGACGGTAACCTACTCAAACCGCCTTCCCCCCTCCATAGAAAGCTTCGTCGCCGCTGCACGGCCCGATGCTCTACGTGACGTCGGCGCCGGCGCAAACATGGACTCCGAACCACGAGTACCCCCCTCCTTCCCGAATACCCCCTCGCATACCTATCCGTGTTGCGCAAGCAGGACGCGGTGAACATAAGCGTTAAGTAATGAAAACAGACGTTATCACACATTTCTTTGCAATGTCATTAACGTAGTTGCTCCTATTATTCGAATATCCTGAACGCATAATCGAAACCGGTCCAGTGGTTCACCTGGTAGCAAAAAGCTTCAATAAACTATGTACAAGGAACGGATTCTTTATTGAGCATAAACAGGTTCTTAATCGAACTATATAAGCATTACAACTACACAGATGAGGCGCGTTTCGTTAAATGTTTGAGAAAAATTTGCAGTGTATCAGCGAACGTAGCTTTAGCACATACGACCACAGTAGACATCGCTTACGTTAGAGTTTGGCAACATTGGTTTTGCGACCTCCGTTGCCAGTGTCAATCAGGCGTCTCGTGTTCCGGGTTCGCGTCCTAGATAAGCCGCTTTGTCGTCAGTCTACTATCTGCCCCTCATTTCGCCTGCTGGCAACAAAGTGGAAGATTACACCAACAGGGAAACACTCAAGGTCTAAAACGATGTGCCTGGTTACATTTCCTGTACAATCAGTTGGCTGCTCTGGTAGACGCAGAACAAAAGTTCACGGAGCTGACTTTCGCAACACTGCTGACATACTGGAACGGGTTGGACAAGTCTCTGATGCATAGCTGCAATTTGCGTGTCCACTCTGTCCACTCTTTGAGAAGCTTCCGTGAGAAACTGCACGGAAGACATGTTTGCCACGATGTTTAAATAGTTATAAAACACAGCTTTATATTATATAATTTCTCAGCTTGAAACTTTTTGTTATGAAAGCCCTTTGGGGTTTTCTCAGCATAATTATTTGTCGTAGTTGCGACACGCCCCAGGCCCCAGGCAGTTCCTACGGAAGTGGAAGACGCGGGCCGAGGAGTGCCAGCGAGTAGTATTGAATAAACATGACGCCAAATTGAAGTCGCGGCAAGCGGGTGTCTGGACTGCGCAATCAGAGAAGTAGCATATCGCCCCATGACCGAGTGGCAATGACGCTTACACCAAGATTATTTAAGGCTTCGGAGCGAGCGACGAGGCGTCCACAGGACGTCGCGACGCTGGTTTCCTGCTGGGATGCCCCCAGCTACTTCCCCAACGATACTGAAAAGGCGTGTCTACTGACATAGAGAGTGAGTGACGTAGAGCGACAAAGGACTACGCAACATCAAAAGTAGTCGCCCGATGTAGCAGGTCTTCGAAGTAATTTAGAGTGAGCCCCGAGAAGGAATTGTTAGATTAGCTGATATAAAGATACTGGGGCCGTCAGCTGAGCAGTAGAGAAAGAAATATTATATTGGGATATAGTCAGTTATGGTAGTGAATTAAATCACTTAATAATTGTGAATATTGTAAAGTAGAAACTCGTGTATAGGTGTAGAGATTTATTATCGTATCATATTGTTTAATTTTTATATAAAGACTAATGATAGATTACGTAACTTGTTCATTAGCCTTGAGTTAGCCCCAAATATGATTTCAGAGTGTTAATTAGAGAAGATTAACAATTTGTTCACATGTGGAGGAGTTAGTAAAATCGAGATAATTTTTAATTTTATTTACTGCTGTGGTATAATTTGTATCTGGTTCTGTAACATGTTTACAGTGTTTAAATTTGAGACAAGGTTGTTGCTATGACTTCGTCGCTAGGTAACAAAATAAGATCATGCTATTGACCTTGGTCGTAACTCAATCGCCAAATACTTCCATACAACCACCAAACTCGATTTTGGATCGTAATCCTCGAGTTAGTCAGGCGATATACGCGATAAACCAAACTTCTTTGATCTGCAGTTCATATTCTACCCGAATTGCGGTAAAACGTGGTAATGGTTTCGGAATATAAAACTACCAGTTTAACACGAGCAGTACTGTTACAAGCATAAACAACATTTTCTGATATATTATTGACAAACGATCGAAAAATATTTTGAATTTATGACCAGCGGGATAGTCTTCACGTTTCCATAGATGTTGAGGCCACCGCGGTTTGATTATCTGCAGATGCTTAAAGAGAAACCAATTTCAACTTTACCATGATTCGACGTCTCAAGAGTTGAGAACTTATGCTGAACTGCGGTACACGTCAAAAAGTCAAAAACTGAAGTGATAACATGAATACAGAAATGATTGAGGTCTAGTCTGCCAGCGAAAGTATGCTCGAATTTTTTTTCCGTTCGTTTTAATGGTTTGTTCTACTGTAGTGTGTCAAGCAACACTAAAACATTAGTGCATCTTTTTTAGCAGCAGAAGTTCATCTTGTAGAAGGAAGAAAGGGTAATTAATACCTATGGCCTCGTGCTGCTTGCTGGGTTCTGTCAACGCCATACCACATATATTCAGTGCGGTAAGATACGGGTATTAAGAGAACGGAAGTTTCACCAAGGCCCACTGTGGCAACCCTGGAATGATTTACCACTGGCTCAACACGCAACAACGTTCAGCAAAACCACCTTATGTACACAGCATCCAACGAAGCTATTATGACAGCGGCGAAAGTGGCAATGAGAAATAAGCACTCTAAACTGGCAATGCACTTATCAAAATGCAACGTTCACACACAATCGAGATCGCATGAAACAAAATTTAGGTAGCTACTTTCACACAGGCACTCTTACTGGTAAACTTTATTTTATTAACAAATTATTATTTAACACACATCTATTTTTTTACGAGATGGGTCAAATAAACATCTGAATATTAAACCAGAATAAGTATATTGCAAACGTCAATAAAAATGTAAAATGTCTAAAAACTCCAGATTGCCTTAGAAAAAGTGATGCAATTTTTATGTATTCACCTTGTTTTCAAAGTCATAACATACAAAAGTCATTTTTGAATGTCTTAGCATTTCAGAGTTTACAGTGCCTTATGCTAGCTCAAACGAAGATGGAATCGCTAGGCAAGAAAGTGTAGAGAACCGCGATCTCTGGGCTGTGTTTCTTCGAATGCCACCTACATTCACTTGCACATTTAAGAAAAAACCCCAAATAAAACACATGTTGGCCTTTATTATTTGCATTCAGATGTGAAGATGTTGCATGGAATCAATACTGCATGTAACAAAACACTCCCTACTGTTAGCGGCAACAATAACACGCTATAATACATATGAAATTGTGACATATTTTGTTCAATGAATACTTAACGTTACGACAGTTTCTTCGTAACAGTTTTACATAAACTGAATGCAGCATGTCTTTACGTAAATATCAACCTTTTAATAAACCATTACAATTTATATGAACACACACAATAATAATTATGTCCTTAGTAGTGAACAAATGTAAACGTCACAGGGCCTATAAAAAAGATATCTTCAAGTAATTTCTCACTGGGAAACGCCAAAAAGCGCCATATAATTAGGCAAGGGTCGGTAGCATGGACAAAGATAACGTTTCCATAGAACCCAAGCATTAAAATTGTTACACAAAAATTCGAAAATCCCCATCAAATTCCATAGAAAAATTTTCTGCACCTTCTAGGTGTCATGTGTAATAATTAAAATCAATAAAATTGGTGATAATTAATTTACGTAAATGCGTATGCTTTTATATTACTTATTATAAAAACACACCAGAAGAGCTTTCTAAAAATAACTCAGTTACGCAAGTGTTATTAACGATTGAAATAATCATGTCGATTATTGTCGAGGAGTGGAAATAAATCATTATTTTAAACTCTTCAAACACCATGACACGTACTTTATTTGGGCTTTAGTTTGGAGTTACGGATATAATTTTGGAGGTGACGAGATAAAACCGGTTGAGGATGGTGAATCCCCTGTTATTTAGTTTTCCGATTGCAGGCAAATATTGGTCAGTTGCCTTCTGAAGTACGTTATACATTTACAGCCACTAGCAGGAGTAACCAGATACTTTTGACGTCTACAAGTTAATAATTTGCCTAATAAGTAAATTTGTTGGTTGTAGTGCTGAATGTTTCTTTCGAAAACATTCACATACGTCATTGATATACGACAAAAATACAAACACTAAAGCCTTATTAGCCATTAATATTACCCGTATGCAAATATAAACAAAAGAACGTCGCTGCTATATCGGTATAGAAAACCTTCCGTGTTTATTTGTACTGTAATTTTTTGTGTTTGTTAGATAAACATTTCAAATATTAGGGCTAACTTTGGTTTAAAGTGAACCACTTTAATATAATAGTTCCGGAATTCTTATTTTAAAGGTTACGTTCTTGATATTTAATTACAGTAACAACATACAGTACTCCTCTTTGTATATAGTCTGAAAACACCACCAGAAAAACCATATCAAATATCACAAGAAGCTATCATAACCAAAACATTTTCAAGCAATTTTAAACTTTTATTTTGTCTAAATAATATTTATCTTAGTTATTTTCTATTTCTTTTCAAATAAAAATCAGAACAGTTTCCTTGGTTGAACGAAATATTACGAATATTAATCACAGTTTACTTGAAATTTTTTCGTCAATGATAATTAATATTTGTTCATTTATTGAACTTGTTCGCAGCCGTCAAGTCGCCGGATACGTCAAGGGATTCTGCTGTGAATGAGCGCAACACCAAGTATTGGTTGTGGACGTTCAGACCGCGAGATCTGTTCCTTCGTGATCAACCCCGGAGTTGGCGGCCGCACGTCCTGGGTGACGAGCCTCTGAAGGCGGCTATAGAGGACGGCAGACGCCGGTAATGTGACGAGCTTTCCGAAGGCTTCCAGCAGTCTGGTTAAAGTCACATTGATTTGATTTTATAGTTTGGTTTATTGACATGCAGAATTACAGACGATGACAGGATTAACAAGACACTGCAGTAATTCACAGCTAAACAACAGACCAGCCAAAATAACAGGCTCTTCTGTGTATATGAAGAAAATGGGCAAAGCCGGTGACAGGAATTGAACAACTTGAGTACTGAATGCAACAAAAAAAAACATAGTAAGAACGTGAGGAAACTAACCAAAACCTCATAAATAATGAAAAATACTAATAAGGACACTCTTAAAACTAACAAAAGAAAACAAAACTGATAAAAATAAAATAAAACAGAAGGAATGCAACTGGTGACATCAGAATGAGAGAATATGTATACAAAATGGTGAGTGAAAGACTAAGGTGTGCAGGGCCACGCAATCAAGAAAGGACAATAAACTAAGAAACCTGTGCCGCACACGCTGCCATGGGACAGGGACCATGGATGAAGTCTAGGAAATTTTGTAAAGCACGAAGGAAATATAAAAGCAATAAGAATAATGAGGAAATTAATAGGGAAAGAACAGAAACAATAATTTCGAACTGAAAGGGAAACAGCAAAGACAAAGGAAAACAATTGTAATTGCAAAGCATGGTTCTTAAGCACCATAAAACGATAGGTGTGGACTGTTTAGAATAACACACTGAAAGGAAAATAATGGCAACAATTAAGATTAATAACATAAAAGGGAAATGAGAGGAACACTGTTCATAAAAGAAAAATAACAGTTAATGTTAAGGACTTTTGGCACCTTATTACCGTAGGTCTGATGTGTTGTGAATACTGCTAAAGGGAAATAAAGAGACAGGTAAATATATTTACTATAGAATGGAAGGAAAGGAAAGAAACACCGCATAAGAGGAGGAAAGGAGAATAAGTGTTATTGTACTAAAAGGTTCTTCGGCACCTTAAAACCATAGGTATTGTGTGCTTTTGAAAAGTAAACGGAAACAACCAAACTATAGAAAAATGAAGAATAGATTACTGGGGCAAAGGGAATACAAGTAAGCAAATGGAACATAAGAAAAAGAATGTACAGAAACAATTGTAATCAGGCCAAGAGAAAGGAGAAGAACTAGGGTCAAAGTGAAAAAGTAGCAGCTATCATACCCAAACGAATAAAATAAGCGAATTATAAAAAGTAGAGAAAGTGGGATAGCAATGAATTAATGCACGTGAACACAGTCATTATAAACCGGGAGAGGAATAACTCGCTCCACCGGGAAAATAAACATGAAACCATTTAAATAATTACTTGAAAATAGTTTGTATCTATAGGAATGTTTTCTGAACCCGAAACATGGTCTGATGACAGTCAGACTTAACCAGCACCGTATAGGGAAGGCATTCAAATTGAGCAAGTGGGTACCCACAAACTGTCGGAAGCCAACAGGCAACAACGAGTGATAGCCGTTTCCAGTTGCTTTCTCGGCAGAGCAGCGCATCCATATTCGATCGAGTGCTCACCGATGACGAAAAGTGGGTCCTGTATGACTCTCTCAACCCACTGGTCATCATCACAGGACCCTGTGCTGCCAACGGGCCAGACCATCACTGCGGATCTGTCTGTACTCGCAGAAGTTGGCATGTGTGCAAGAGGCACTCGGCATTGGTTATTCGCAAGGGCGCACTGCTCCTTCACGACGATGCCAGGCGCAGGTGACCATGGATGCGGTACCGCGACTTCACTGGTGGACACTGCGTCATTCGCCGTACTCTCCGGACCTTGCGGCAACATATTAGCACCTCTTCAACTTCCTGGAAAACCACCTTTATGGGAGATCCTTCGCAAATGAGGCACACTTGCGGCAGGCACTCACTTTGCGTTCAAGACCTCCGATTGTTACAGCCAGGGCATTGCGCAGCTGGAGGCATGTCGGAAAATATGCTGGACGCTGATCGTGATTACTTTGAGGACTAACCACATGTGCCATTTGCTGTACACCTTTTTGTTTCTGTCGATACAAAACTGCAAGAAGTTCTTTAAGAATTTGCTGTTTCATCATATGCAGTTTTTTCAGTAATATATTGATAAAAATCTCGATTTTTAAGGATATGTAACTTCCTTATTAGCCGTTATAGATAATAAGTTCCATTTTCGGTGAGAAAAAACTTTCAAATAGCATTTTTTTTTACCTGCAGAATAACCCTTCGCACACATAAATACACAGGATGTGTCCATATAAGTGGGAAGCAACCACGGCGTGTACCGTACACCCCAAAACAAAAAGTCCATATAACATATGTACTTGGCCGGATGATTCTCAAAATACGTGCACCCCTATTTGTGTACAGAAGGTGGTGGATACGAAACTGTATTGCTGGACCCATTCCACTGTTGATATCTAACACAGGTTGGTCTCCAAGTGCTTAACGGACCAATCGTACTGTAGCTTTCGGCAACAACAGTTGTATGTGCTGCTCGAGAATGTCCCGCTGAATATGATGCACCGTAAGTGGTTGTATAGGCATAGCCAAGGGGGAGCAGGGGGGCTGCTCCCCCCTAAACCAAGTTCAAGTAGATCAAATAATCAAGAGTGGTATAGTGCTTATTTGGCCAGCGTATTTCGAGGAGTTGTTAAAAATATTTAAACATGAATAGCTGGCCAATCTAAAGGAGTTTGGATGATATCGTAGCACATTCTAGTGACGCAAAAGGGAGCTATAGGTGTAAGCTAAAACTACTATATCATTCANCCCCCCCCCGCCTAACAAAAATCCTGGCTACGCCGTGTGTGGTTCATGTATGATGGGACACCTCCGCACTCCAGTAGATTGGCTAAAGCAAATCTGAATGAGCGGTTCTCGCAGAAGTATATGAGCCGTGCGGCACCAATCGCATGGCCTGCACGTTACACTCATCTGAATCCAGTGGATTATTAAATGTGATCCTGTTGGGCACATCTCAAGACCATAGTTTACACAATACTTGTTGCGGATATTGCAATGCTTCGCCAGCTTGTGTATAACGGTTTCCAGCAGATCCATGGCACACCTGGCGTGTCTGAACATGTCAGACAGTCACTCATGCGACTTGCTCAGGCGTGCATTCAAATGCAAGGTGGACATTCCGAGCACCTATTGTAAAAGAGTTGGACTGCTGTCACACAGACAGGACTGCAGTAACATGAGCAGGGGTGCATCAGGTATGGGTATAAACAATTCCAGCAGAACTTTGTAAGGCCTTACCTCGAGAACCAGTGGACCTAGGATATATATGAATATGTTTTTTGAGTGTGCTGTCCACACCCCAGTTACTTCTCACATAAATAGACACACTCTGTATGTACACATGTTTGAGTAAAAATCGTCAAATGCCCTTACATATTGGTAGTCGTTACGTTATGTTCACTAATAATATATTTATAAGGGGTATTCCCATGGTCGACGTCAGCAGGTATCGCGGTGACGCGTATCCAAGGAGAAAGGGGCCAATGCCATAGAGATAGCAATAGAGTGTGACAGTAGCACACGGCGAGTCATTGCTCGGGAATTGCGCGTGTGGCGGTCGCGGGGCCTAGAAGCAGCACCTGGCCGGCTGCCGTTATTTTTACCTATGTCCGGGCTGACCCGTGCTTTCGGCGTGCGTGCGTGTCGGCGCGCCGCGAACAAAGCGGAGCCGTGTGTGTCCCTGAGCTACGCGAATAGCCGGCCCCGCCGCCGTTTGGCAAGCTCCCCCTCCCTCTCCTCCTATCACCCACCTGAGCCACCGCTCGTCCAACGCACTCCTCTCACCTGACAAGTGTCCGGGCTGCGCGACAAGTACACAGCAAGTAGAGGTTGTCACAACAGCAACATGTCCCTAACGAAACGTCATTCTGGACGTACTGCATTGCAGTTGGTCTCGTAGTTGAGATGTTGAGTTCAGTTGAGAGATTTGGGCGACTCTTTAAAGGCTCAACTTCACCCCTTTGGCAGAAATTCCTCGTTTTCGTGTCATGATTTCAGTTTCACCAGTGTTATTGAAAATGTTTTATTATAGAAAATTTTCAATTTACTAGTTGTTTAATACGTTTGCATCTAATTTTCACTGTGTGTTATTTCCTGATCGCAAAAAGGCAAGAACTTATTGATAAAATATAAATATGTTTTCGACTTTTACAAGAAACAGATAACACACAATNATCGCAAAAAGGCAAGAACTTATTGATAAAATATAAATATGTTTTCGACTTTTACAAGAAACAGATAACACACAATTATAATTACGCACAGAAATATTAAACTATTCGCACTAAGTAAATTTCGTACAATCGTACATTGTCAGTAATTACTATGAATCCGAAATTATGATGCGAAAACGAAGAATATCTGCAAAAGGGGTGTGGCCGAGCCTTAACAACGAGGTCTTGAGAGCCGATGAGGGTAAAATGAGGCGAGACTGGAACGGCGCCGGAATGCAAAGGCGGGGGAACGGGAGATTACCGAGAAAACCCACCAACCAGCGGCACCGTCCGGCACGATTCCCACTTGCAAAAATTTAGGAATTGAGCCCTGTTCACCGGTTGGGGGGGGGAGGCAAGCAGTCTAACCACTTAGCCACCGCAGCACCAGTGGGTCTCTTATAAAACCAGAATAATGCTTAGAGTAAACAACATAGGCTGTATTAGATTTCAGTGCAACGTGCCCTTGATCACTTACCCTTGATCCCTACCAGTGTCACGAGCCCTTGTTCCTTTCATGACAAATATTCATATGTGAATTCGGACGCTTGTGTTCGTTTCCACTTCGAGTTTTAATATGTCGAATTTCATCGTATGTGAGTNATTCATATGTGAATTCGGACGCTTGTGTTCGTTTCCACTTCGAGTTTTAATATGTCGAATTTCATCGTATGTGAGTTTCGCTTGTCTTTGTGCCGTTAGCAAAAGTGTTTTCCGCGGCCTTGCAGAGTCGTAAACACTAACCAAACAAACACNTTCGCTTGTCTTTGTGCCGTTAGCAAAAGTGTTTTCCGCGGCCTTGCAGAGTCGTAAACACTAACCAAACAAACACATGAAATGTTTCAAACAGTTGCACATCGGAAAATGATCCAGGGTTCGAGAAGGGCAAGTGACTCGTGCCCTTGGCTGAAGAGGCCATATGTGCCCTTACCGGGAATTCGGACAGCGACAATATGACGTCACATCCGGCATGCACTTTTCAAGGACACGAAACCAGGTAAGGGCCCTCAACTGGTGGATTCGAACACGGCCATAGTGTTTTCCAGTTTCCACACATCAGTCTGCAGGTGTTCCTCTGTCTGTTTGTATACCAGAAGACGAAAAATATTTCAATTCCCGAAACGTTGCATCTGTTTACTCGCAAAATACCACCGTGTTCGTCTGTACTCTCGTTGCTATTTCGTTCAGTTTTCTGTATTTTTCCCAGCAAAATTTTTTGTCTGTGCTGTCTTCGTTGTCTCGTCGTGTCTACTTTTTGAGTTTGCTTGTTGTTCTCTGACTTATTGCCTTTTTAGAAATTCTCTGTGTTTGTACTTTGTCTATCTACTGACGAAAGTTCAACTCGCGTTTCGCTCCGTGCTTCTGTGTTGCTTTGTCTATGCATTATTCTAGCTTTCTACGAGACACACTGCAACAGTGTACGTCCAAAATAATATTTCTTTCCATATGCAGAACATAACATTCGTTTACGGAATTTTTTTTGTGTTAGTTAATCACGAAATTTTGAAACCATCTATGAAATATCTAGGTGATTGCAACAATAGTTTATTTTAAAATAAGTAATACGTATTTTGTGTTTCATGGGAAACTATTCTCAGAGTGAATTTCCACGAATAATTTTTTTTTGTGTACGGGAAAAAAGTTTTTACATGGGTTCCTGATAAAATATGCACACAAAGAAAACTTACCCAAACATTAAGTTCATGATTTTTTAGCCGAAGTAGTTTATGTTGGCATAACGATTTTTAAAAAGACAACATTTCACATATGAATATGCTGCGTTTTACAGTATGCAAGTTCAAATGTAGCAGTAAAATGTTATGGTGATATAGGATTATATATTCATATACAAATTTTACTAAACGGCCTATTTTACGCACTTGAAAATATCGTTAAGCTAATTACAAGCAGTCGTATTTGTTTTATGGAGGGGTAACAGAGAAGGTGACATATTCAGAAAGTGCAATAGTATTTGTCAGACAGGGCAAGGAACCATTTTTTTTAAAAACAAGCTCACCCAATGAGGATATAACCAAGACTTCCTGAATATGGAGTTATAGAGGTGTCCTGCTGCCCCGCCAAACTTGCACGATGATTGTAGGCCTACATAATACATACGTACGTATGCGTGATTTTAGGAGGAAAAATAGCTACAATTTGATATTGAAACGCGATAGGTTAAATCGATTTCTACAAGAAAACTATCTAAACATTTGTCTGAATGTCTGATTCACGTTGGTATCTGAGATGCAACCGACACTGCGAAGTAATGGGAATATCGCAGGTGATAACTGAGTAAAGTGATAATTATTCGTGTTTAAGAAAAGGAATTGCATTCTTATCACCGACGGAATGTAGCACATTTGCATTCAGTAGACAATGCCACACTGTTAGAATAAATGTCCATACAATTGCGGAAAGTACCCCTTACAAATTATTTAGACATCTGTATGAAATGACTGACTCTTCGTTTTTTTCAGTAACGTTCTCTCCGTAAAGTTGACAAAAATATCCGTGAATTCGTGGAACGGGTCCATAAACTAGCAAGTTAGTTTTTAAAATCTGCTCTTTATAAAACGAGATAACAAAAAAAGTCTTACTTTCGTTATGTGGGTGTTTCACTGTGTATGAAAATTACAATGAAACAGTAAAAAAATTTTTTTCAGGTAGCGGGATTTTAAGCCGGAAAAAGAATTTGATAGTCCACCATATTATCTCCCTGCCACGCTTCTACAAGATGTAGTGTTTAAAATACAGGATTCCTCTAGCTTGATACATGCACGTCTCTTAGTTTTTAGTCATGTTACAGTGTTTACGAGTTTGTTTTTTTATTTCAGTTTCACATCCAGAGGTAAGAATAAAGAATTTTATTTTCGTAATGTACTTCATTGTGCATAACTGAGCAATTAAAAAAAAAAGAATATTTGGTACTGTAGTGAGATTTGAGCACGAATAGAAAAATTAACGCTTAATAACTCAGCCACTCACCCATCATATCTTCACAGAAGTATTTCGTAATTATGGATTTTATAGGAAAGTGACGAGCGCACCTCTCTTAGTTTCAAGTCGTGTTAGAGCGCTTGCTACTTTGTTTTATTTACGGTTTATAAAACGAGGTCACGAAAAAGAAGTTTTTATTTTCTTCAAATGCGTGTTTTACTGTGTATGCAGAAGGTTTTGTCCTGTCTCGGAATTTGAACATGAATCAACGAAATGGCATTCCATGAGAGCTTCGCCACTAACGTACTACATCCTATTTTAATCGAAGTAGTATAGTGAAGATGAGATTTTATACGCTTCAGCTATCATCGGCATTGTTCATGTCTCAAAATCTAAGCCATAAGAATACGGAGAACTTCCGTAATTGATATTTATGGAGCTCATTTCCGTTATTTGTCAATACGGAGTGCCTTTCTGTAAATTAACTCTACATCTCCGTACAAGTTTCCTTAAATATACAGAAATTTCTAACAGTGCAAGCAACAGGATTGATGCCATTGGATGAACACTAGTGGTCTGTTAACGGNTAAATATACAGAAATTTCTAACAGTGCAAGCAACAGGATTGATGCCATTGGATGAACACTAGTGGTCTGTTAACGGCGTCAATTCTACCCATTGTTGAAGTATTATTTGTGATCGATTAAAAAATTTCCGCAGACCTTGTCAATGGGCAAAATGATTACCGTGGAGACTCTGTTTACAGGGTGGTGAGGTATTGTAGACGATCATATTGGTGACACCGGGCCAGTCTATCCTGAATTCCTGCAGAACGTGGTACTTAAACACTTTAACGCAGTGTAATAGACAGCACGGACACGCATGCTCTTCCAACACATTCGAATACTTTCATATTTGACCGAGATGGTGACGCGGTATCTCACACTATTTTAGGCTTTGGCTTTACCGCTGTGTCGTCGTTCCCTGCATATACAAATGTCAAACAACATACTCTAGATTATTTTCATGGGAGTCACATAAGAATAAAGACAGCGTGAGCCAATCCAAAAGATGAAAGGAATGGCTATCTATAAATTTTTTTAAACATTTTCGTATGTCACGGAATATGGGGTCCGCCTCACACGAGAAACTAATTTACACACGCCAGGAGTATTACTGGTGCTGCAATGAAGACTTGACCATGTGATCATTTTTAACTGTCCTGGCTAGAAGTTNACACGCCAGGAGTATTACTGGTGCTGCAATGAAGACTTGACCATGTGATCATTTTTAACTGTCCTGGCTAGAAGTTTCTTTATAAACTTTTTATATACTTTAGTAACGTGGAGAAAGTGACACTGATGGGGATGTAATGAAAAGTGTTTACGTGTCGATCAAGCGAGTGACACGGTATAATAGTTAGATACAGATACGTACTACTTTGCAATTTATTTGCAACGCNACGTGTCGATCAAGCGAGTGACACGGTATAATAGTTAGATACAGATACGTACTACTTTGCAATTTATTTGCAACGCGCATGAAAGAAAGAAATTTCATCAGTGCTCACAAGTTGAACATTTCGCTTTTAATAAGACACTATGATGTACAACCCGATTTTCTAATTCGGGGCAAGCGTTACCATTGAGTATTCCAGTCAGTTCTTGCAATAAAATACGCGTTGTCTCAGGCGAAGTTTTTCTAAGCTGTTTTGCAATATAAGTATCCCATTTTCCATGAAGAGCTATACGCGGATTGAGATTTCTTTAAGGAAAGAAATCTCAATAACTTAACTTTAGAATTACAATACGATAAATCTTTTTTAATTTCGGTCAACCTCTTGTGACAGGAGCAGGTCTGCCAACTAGCTGACTCGGACCTCCCGCGGTAAAGAATTTGTATTCCTCAGTGGCTTATTGTCTGAGTATAAGCCAGTTGAAAAACACCAACCGTTAAGAATAAACCAAGCTTCTTGACTGGAATGTGACTGCCAACTTATATGGAACGAAATTCTTTGCTACAGAGAAATAATTAGCGTGACCAGACTTTACACAGCGAAGCTTCTACACAAAGCGCTACCTAGGTAAACCATAATGGCCGAAATATTTTGTAGCACCTAGTTATTATTTTGCTTGTCATACAATAAACACCCTTTGACAAACTAATATGAGGAAATCTATTTCAACACCATATGCACTGAAATCAAGAATCATGAAAATATGTACAAAACATTGGCCAAAAAATATTAAAGGGAGTCATGTGTTAGAATTTGTGAAGCAATTCAAATATCCCCCTTCTCAGTATAATACCGTTTTCTATTCCTAGAGAACAGATAGAGAGTTTCATCATTTGTTGATTTATTCACAACTATTCTGCTTGCCACTTGTTTTTGTTCAGCTGTAACTTTCAATTAGAAGTGAAATTTAGACATTCATCTACGATACAAGCATACGGTAAAAGTCAACAAACAACACACATGTGACAAGCTTATAAGATTTTGATGTCTAGGTGTAACGCAAAACGACAGGACTCTTAAAATATTATGAGCAATACTTCACTTCCCTCCAACAACAGTTTCGTGGTTATTTTGTCGATAAGGAATGCCAGTACATCAATAGACAATTGGTTAATTACTGTATATTACCTACTGCTTTACGATTTATTTCCAGGGTGACAAATATTATGATTTGAGAGATGTTTATAAATAGAGACTAGCGACACACTGTCTGCAATTAAGCGAGTGTGCTGTTGACTTTATCAGTTTTACTTGCACTTTTCCTGTCTATTTCGTCCCAGTTTCATTCTTTTGCTGCTGTAGAAAACACGTTAAGCAACACATAAAAAAAAGTTTAACTGTCCTGATCGTGGAGAGTTATTCCGCTGCTCAGCTCATGTTGCTTTTCTGGGTGCTGATTCGCTAACAGCACAGTTCTGGAGCGAACAAGAGGTAATAGTTATTTCGGAACCGTGTAGGAGGAACTAGAAATACATTCAGTAAGGTGTTGTGCTCGCTGTCGGAGACCCCTTCCGACTGTCAACAGGATATTCACCGGTGCCGTTTGAAGACGGCTTATCGACCACCAGTCGGAAATAGTTTTACGACGGCTATCGTGTTAAATCCGCTGACTAAAGGCTGGCACGCATGTTGTCGGTAATAAACTGAAGAGCTGGTCACGACATCGAGAAGTAAATCGTAAACACGAGACGACCTTCTCGTACGTACGGCGCCAAACAATGGGGAGAATGCCAAGGCTAAACACGAAACGGACAATTCATTACTGAGTTGTATTTTTTATTATTTTACTGCTAGAAGTTTTTAGTCGAGTAGAGCTAAGGTACCAGCTTGGCACTTCAAGGTGCTGTGTTCTAAACCAAGGCAAAGCTGTGAACTTGTGTGCCGTGTTGGATATTAGGCAATACGTGCTTCACGTCTTCATAGGAAAGCAGAGGGGAAAAATAAGTATGGAATACCAAATTAACAAGCTTTACTTTCCTGGCATGTCTCAACGTTCCAAAACGACCCCACCGATTTCACTCATANTACTCATAAATTTATTTGTTTAGAGTGTACACAAATCTCTGACTTCGTTTCCAAAGTGAAGTACGTGCACTTTAATTTTAATCAAATGTTAGCGAAAAGGATTTTCTTCTCATTCTATAATTTGCGCAGAACGAAGGAATATCCAAATCCCTTAGTACATATTTTATGCTTAGTCGCACGCACAACGGGAGAAAGATTTAATTACAGATTTCAAATAAATTTTTTTTGGAAGGTATTTGATTACTATCAACAATATTATATTAACTTGACTGATCTGCTGTTGCTCCAAATTGTGATGCAATTCCTTTAAACAAAATGAATTATTTAAAAATAGTTTGTTCAGCCGCAACAATTATTTGGTTGTTCCAACATCAACTACATGTGCTTAGTACACACAACGTTTTTACAAGTACATTCAACTAATCGGTATAATTACCGTCAACATTTTAAATATCATAGTCGAGTCAAACCAGAAAACAAAAGAGTAAAGTTGTAAATTTTTTTAAATATAATGTATTTACAAACATTCGAAATCCTTTAGTTGTGGCACTAACCAATGTTGTTTAAGCACAGAGTTTAGATACAGAAATTTCGGCTTCGAAACCTGGCAAAGCTCTCTCTTTATTTTTACGATATTCAAAACTGTTTGATGTAAGTACAGTCATGACAATTGTGGCAACCAAATACGAAGAACTAAATAATTGGTTTTAGATAGCAAAATATTTTAAATATTGGCCCTATACAAACAGTCAATTTGGTTGCTCCGAACAAACTTTGTTTTATTGAACGAAAACTTTTTCTCCGTGCATATTTTGACGTTGATGGAGTGATTTGAGGTACAATAATTCCAGTCATGGGTCTGGGCTACTGTGCTATCAGCAAGCCGGCTGCCTACCACGCGATCTGGGCTGCTGTGCTATCAGCAAGCCGGCTGCCTACCACGCGATCTGGGCTGCTGTGCTATCAGCAAGCCGGCTGCCTACCACGCGATCTGGGCTGATGTGCTATCAGCAAGCCGGCTGCCTACCACGCGATCTGGGCTGCTGTGCTATCAGCAAGCCGGCTGCCTACCACGCGATCTGGGCTGATGTGCTATCAGCAAGCCGGCTGCCTACCACGCGATCTGGGCTGCTGTGCTATCAGCAAGCCGGCT
>NQII01002073.1:7412-23633 GCA_002778355.1 Clitarchus hookeri
GGAGTGGGTGTCGTGTGTGATGTGGAGGGAGAGAGCAGGGGAGTGGGTTTCGTGTGTGATGTGGAGGGAGAGAGCGGGGGATTGGGTATCATGTGTGATGTGGAGGGAGAGAGCGGGGAAGTGAGTATCGTGTGATGTTGAGGGAGAGAGCAGGGGAGTGGGTATCGTATGTGATGTGAAGGGAGAAAGCGGTGGAGTGGGTATCGTGTGTGGTGTGTGGTGTGGATGGAGTGAGAGCAGGGGAGTGGGTGTCGTGTGTTTTGTGGAGGGAGAGAGCATAGGAGTGGGTGTCGTGTGTGATGTGGAGGGAGAGAGCAGGGGAGTGGGTTTCGTGTGTGATGTGGAGGGAGAGAGCGGGGGATTGGGTATCATGTGTGATGTGGAGGGAGAGAGCGGGGAAGTGAGTATCGTGTGATGTTGAGGGAGAGAGCAGGGGAGTGGGTATCGTATGTGATGTGAAGGGAGAAAGCGGTGGAGTGGGTATCGTGTGTGGTGTGTGGTGTGGATGGAGTGAGAGCAGGGGAGTGGGTGTCGTGTGTTTTGTGGAGGGAGAGAGCATAGGAGTGGGTGTCGTGTGTGATGTGGAGGGAGAGAGCAGGGGAGTGGGTTTCGTGTGTGATGTGGAGGGAGAGAGCGGGGGATTGGGTATCATGTGTGATGTGGAGGGAGAGAGCGGGGAAGTGAGTATCGTGTGATGTTGAGGGAGAGAGCAGGGGAGTGGGTATCGTATGTGATGTGAAGGGAGAAAGCGGTGGAGTGGGTATCGTGTGTGGTGTGTGGTGTGGATGGAGTGAGAGCAGGGGAGTGGGTGTCGTGTGTTTTGTGGAGGGAGAGAGCATAGGAGTGGGTGTCGTGTGTGATGTGGAGGGAGAGAGCAGGGGAGTGGGTTTCGTGTGTGATGTGGAGGGAGAGAGTTGGGGAGTGGGTATCGTGTCATGTGAAAAGAGTGAGTGGGAGAGTGGGTACCATGTGTGATGTAGTGGGAGACACCGGGGGAGTGGGTAACTGTGTGATGTTGAGGGAGAGAGCGGTGAAGTGGGTGTCGTGTGTTTTGTGGAGGGAGAGAGCAAAGGAGTGGGTGTCGTGTGCGATGTGGATGGAGAGAGCAAGGGAGTGGGTATCGTGTGTGATGTGGAGGGAGTGAGCGGGGGATTGGGTATCATGTGTGATGTGGAGGGAGAGAGCGGGGAAGTGAGTATCGTGTGATGTTGAGGGAGAGAGCAGGGGAGTGGGTATCGTATGTGATGTGAAGGGAGAAAGCGGTGGAGTGGGTATCGTGTGTGGTGTGTGGTGTGGATGGAGTGAGAGCAGGGGAGTGGGTGTCGTGTGTTTTGTGGAGGGAGAGAGCATAGGAGTGGGTGTCGTGTGTGATGTGGAGGGAGAGAGCAGGGGAGTGGGTTTCGTGTGTGATGTGGAGGGAGAGAGCGGGGAAGTGGGTATCATGTGTGATGTGGAGGGAGAGAGCGGGGAAGTGAGTATCGTGTGATGTAGAGGGAGAGAGCAGGGGAGTGGGTATCGTGTGTGATGTGAAGGGAGAGAGCGGGGGAGTGGGTATTGTGTGTGACGTGGAGGAAGAGAGCG
The DNA here is from genome assembly GCA_002778355.1 of Clitarchus hookeri. Classification (NCBI taxonomy): domain Eukaryota; kingdom Metazoa; phylum Arthropoda; class Insecta; order Phasmatodea; family Phasmatidae; genus Clitarchus; species Clitarchus hookeri. Next base: position 8,994 of record NQII01002073.1, read on the forward strand.
GCGGAGTGGGTATCGTGTGTCGTGTGATGTGGTGGAAGAGTCCAGGGGAATGGGTACAGTGTGTGATGTGGAGGGAGAGAGAGGGGGACTGGGAATCGTTTGTGATGTGGAGGGAGAGAGCAGGGGCGTGGGTATCTGTGTGATGTGGAAGGAGAGAGCGGGGAAGTGGGTGTCGTGTGTGATGTGGAGGGAGAGAGCGTAGGAGTGGGTGTCGTGTGTGATGTAGAGGGAGAGAGCAGGGGAGTTTGTGTCGTGTGTAATGTTGATGGAGAGAGTGGTGGAGTTGATGTCGTGTGTGATGTGGTGGGAGCGAGGGGGGGAGTGGGTATCTTGTTTTATGTGGTGGTAGAGAGTGGGAGAGTGAGTACCGTGTGCGATGTGGTGGGCGAGGGCGGGGGAGTGAGCGGGGGAATGGGTGTCATGTGAGCTGTGGAGGGAGAGAGCAGGGGAGTATGTATCGTGTGTGATGTGGAGGGAGAGAGCAGAGGAGTAGGTATCGTGTGTGATGTAGAGGGAGAGAGCAGGGGAGTGGGTATCGTGTGTGATGTGGAGGGAGAGAGCGGGGGAGTGGGTATCGTGTATGATGTGGAGGGAGAGAGCGAGGGTGTTGGTATCGTGTTTTATGTGGAGGTAGAGAGCAAGGGAGTTAGTGTTGTCAGTGATGTGGAGGGAGAGAGAGCAGGGGAGTGAGTAATGTGTGTGATGTGGAGGGAGAGAGTGGGGGAGTGGGTATCGTGTGTGATGCGGAGGGAGTGAGCGGGGGAGTGGGTACCATGTATGATGTGGAGGGAGAGAGGGGGGGAGTGGGTATCGTGTCATGTGGAAGGAGTGAGCGGGAGAGTGGGTACCATGTGTGATGTGGAAAGAGAGTGGGGGACTGGGTATAGTTTGTGATGAGGAGGGAGAGAGCAGGGGAGTGGGTATCTGTGTGATGTGGAAGGAGTGAGCGGGTGAGTGGGTGTCGGGTGTGATGTGGAGGGAGAGAGCGTAGGAGTGGGTGTCGTGTGTGCGGTAGAGGGAGAGAGCAGGGGAGTTTGTGTCGTGTGTGATGTGGATGGAGAGAGTGGGGGAGTTGGCGTCGTGTGTGATGTGGAGGGAGAGAGTGGGGGAGTGGGGGTTTGTGTGTGATGTGGTGGGAGAGGGCGGGGGAGTGGGTGTCGTGTGTGATGTGGAGGGAGAGAGCGGGCAAGTGGGTATCGTGTGTTGTCAAAGGAGAGAGCGGGGGAGTGGGTATTGTTTGTGATGTGTAGGGAGAGAGTGGGGGACTGGGTATCGTGTGTGATGTGGTTGGAGAGAGCGGGGGAGTGGGTATCGTGTGTGATGTGGTGGTAGAGAGAGAGGGAGTGGGTTTCGTGTTTTATGTGGTGGTCGAGAGCGGGGTAGTAGGAGTCGTGTGTTTTGTGGAGGGAGAGAGAGGGAAGTGGGTATCGTGTGTTATGTGGTGGGAGAGAGCGGTGGAGTGGGTGTCGTGTGAGATGTGTAGGGAGAGAGGTTTCGAGTGGGTATTGTGTGTGATGTGGAAGGAGTGAGCTGGGGAGTGGGTATCGTGTGTGATGTGGAGGGAGAGAGCAGCGAAGTAGGTATCGAGTAAACTAACTGAGTCACACTGGGCCTTTGTGCGCATTATTAAACATTATACAATTAGGAAATGGGTGAAGTAGATTAACATAAAGTATGGAGAGTAGATAATAACGTATTTGTAAAATAATGAAATGTTTCTAATTTTAAACTAAGATTTCACAGAAGGAAAAATGTGGACGCGGGAAATAAGTTAATTTTTAAAATTATATATCGGAAGATATAAGAGAGTTAAAAATATAGCAGAGCAGATAAAACGGAACGAAAAATAACGTCGATGGGAAATATTTTTTTGGAAATATAGTGATCTATAACAGACACAGGGGAACAGGACGAACGCAGGTAAAAGTGTAATGTTGTGACAACAGTATTTTAATACAACAGTAATTTTTTATCTGTTTACTATCTATAACAAATGTTGCTGGCAATGTAAAGTACATTTAAGCTATTAATGATAACACTGGGTAACACACATTTCGTTCACTTAGATCTGACACTTGTTTTTGATTAACTTTTAGCATCTGAATCCAAAAATGTCCCTAGTTTTTGTCTATCACGTCAACTTTTTAAGCTACAGGAAACCTTCTCTTTGTGCCAAAAGTGATACAAAATGTGCATAGAAAGAGAAATAAAGGAACAAATTACCAAATATACTGTTTACTGAGAATAATTTTATTCTTACAAAAGCTCTATATTTAGTTTCTGTAAATTAAATTGTGTTCATACAAGTAGTAAAGTTCTTTTACCAAACGGCAAAAATACATATTAATTTAAAAATTTTCGTTTATAGCTTTTCCTGGAGTTTTTGATCTGTGAACAACCTCATTTGATGCTCCAACAATAGTCAGCCATCATATGTACATCCCATATACCTTGATACCTTGCCTCCATGATCTTCAAATCTTGGCGGAACCACTCACCCTGCTCATCACTTACTGCACCAAGATTTTTTCGAGAAGTCAGCAAGATGGCTATGTAGAAAATGCTATTCGATGCTCATGTTGCAACCCAGCATTTTGAAGCTCTCAAAGAGTTTCTGGACAATTTCGGTGTAATTTTGTGCTCGTGTATTTCTAAGAAAGTCTTTGACAAGGTTTGTGAATGCCAACCAAGCATTCTTTTGGAGTTCTGGCATTGTTACGATGAAATGTTCATCTTTAACGAGCTGCCGAATCTGAGAATCGTTAAACACACTACCCTATATCTTTTCAAAAGACAGGCTAGGAAATGCTGAAATGAGATATTTGAAACAGTTCCATTCAGTTGACAAAACTTTAACAAATTGCTTCATGAGACCCAGTTTTATATGCAGAGGTGGAAATATAATATTCTTTCTGTCGACAAGTGGCTGATGTAGAATGTTTAGATCACCAGGTTTGAGGTCAGATCTTGGCGGCCAATTCGACTGCACCCAATGCTTCTCACGAACTCTGCTGTCCCACATTTACAAAAAACAGGGTTACTTGGTATATCCGCGTTGCTGGCCAAGAAGGAAGCAGGCCATTTTAAGGTCAACACAGATAATCAATTTGTGCATGTGATATTGCAATAAATCAGTGACTCTCTTTATGTCATCATATTCTTCACGCAAACAAACTGAATGGCCTATTAGGACTGCACCAAATAAATTTCCATTGGGAAGGATGACACACTTCAAACTCCGCTTTGAGCTATCGATGAACAGTCGCCATTCAGTTGCGTTATAGGATGGAATTCCCAACTCCTCCATTAAACCATGTGCGTTATGGCAATACACAAATCCACCGTCACTTCGAAAGTATTGCAGAAATGCACTTTCTCTCGATCGAAAGTAGGATACCTTAGCTCCTTTTTCAAGCAAGTTTTTCTCGTGCAGTCTTGATGCTAAGAGTTCTGAAACTTTTTTGGATAATCCCAAATTTTGTGCTAAATCATTTAACTCGTGTTGATCAAATTCTTTACGAACGGAGCCATCTTCATTTTTGAAATCTTCATCGTTGGGGTCACTTCGGTCTTCACCACACTCGTGTTCCTGTATTTCGAAATAGGGCAATTCTTTGAAAACTGCCACTGTGATGTCAGCTGAATGAGGCACTGGGCGTATAGCTGACGGTAAACTAGAATATTATATCTTGCATTTGATTTCTTGTTACATCCTGACGTTTTCACTATAAAAAAGTAACAGTCACTTAAATGATTTCTGGGCTCTCGCCAAATCATAGGTACACCAAATGGCAATTTATCGCGTGTTCCCTTCGTCCACATCCGTAAACTCTCGACACACTGCTTGCACACCCTGTGGGGGGCCCAAGATTTATCTTGATCACCAGTTTTCACTTTAAAATATGCAAAATAGGCTTGCCTGACAAATGCAATGATGTTTGTCCTTTGAGTAGGAATGGTGAAACTGCCACATATATAACAAAACGAATCGGGGCTGTTTAAGCACTAACGACGCGAAATAGCAGAGGCAGACATGATCTAAAGGAAAGGAACTAAGTACATAGGTAAATAAAAAAACTAAACGTTACTAACTCCTTGTATACAAACAATAACTCGGACTTCACTTCGGAATGCGCTTCACTATAAAGAGCGACACACAGCGTCTCACTACACTATCTCAGGTGTAACTGAATAGCCTAGACAGGTATGAACCTGCCACTGGTCTCCTACGGCGTCATTCATCCCTGCCCAATCGAAGAAGGTTTACTTCAGCCAATAGGAGAGCACTAGTGCTTCCTATGAGACACGCTCGATCCAGCGGAGAGTGGTCTCCTTAATATAACCTGTAGAGAAAAAACTTGACGTGATAGAAGAAAACTAACTACAGTTTTGAAATCAGCATGCCCATTTAACTTTAAAACAGCTGAAAAATTTAACTCAACAGAAATTGTGTTAAACATTGTTCACTAATGTAATGTAACATTAAGTACTTTTGTAAAACATTACCTCCTTGCTGTTCTGTCAACATTGTGGTGTTAATGTTGCGGTAAAATTTTTTTGGGTTAAACTGATGTTAACATTTGTGGTAAAACATTTTCTTGTATTTTCTTTCCTTTAAAAATTATTCCTATGTAAAATAAATTAAGTACAATTATTTTGTCACACCAATAAATCTTACCAACGAAAAAAAAAAAAAGTCTGGGAGACGAGCTGAATCCGCGCCTAGCTGGAAGTTATCTGCTTTAGAGAACCCAATGCCCCACCAACTGATCTATCTTAGCATGCCTGTATTCGTTTCATATTGTGTGTATTCAGTACAACACAACGACAAAATGCAGTTCTCTTTCGTTACGTGGTTATACTTTATGCTCTATAAATATGTGCACAATAAGCACACGTAAACTGCTTGGCAAGACTTGAGACCTGGTCTTAGATACATTTAGATTTAGTTCTCATAGTCGGTGCACGAGAGATGGGACATAGCATCTCCGAGGTAGCGAAAACATTTGGATTTTCGCGTATGACCATTTCACGAGTGTACCGTGAATATCGGGAATCCGGTAAAACATCAAATCTTCGACGTCGCTGCGGCCGGAAAAAGATCGTGAACGAACGGGACAAATGACGACTGACGAGAATCATTAAACGTGACAGACGTGCAACCCTTTCTCAAATTGGCGCAGATTTCAATGCTGGGGCATCAACAAGTGCCAGCGTGCAAACTATTCAACGGACCGTAATTGATATGGGCTTTCGGAGCCGAAGGCCCACTCGTGTACCGTTGTTGAGTGTACAACACAAAGTTTTACGCCTCGCCTAGGCCCGCCAAACACCGCCATTGAACTGTTGATGACTCGAAACACGTTCCCTGGTCTGACGAGTCTCGTTTCCAATTGTATCGGGTAGATGGACGTGTACGGTTATGGATACATCCTCATGAATTCATGGACCCTACATGTCAACAGGGGACTGCTCATATTGGTGGAGGCCCTGTCATGGTATGGGGCGTGTGCAGTTGGCGTGAAATGGGACCCCTGATATGTCTGGATATGACTCTGACAGGTGACAGATACGTAAGCATCCTGTCCGATCACCTCCACCCATTTATGTCCATTGTGCATTCCGACTTACGTGGACAATTCCAGCAGGACAATGCGACACCCCAAACGTTGAGAGTTGCTTCCGAGTGGCTCCAGGAACACACTTCTGACTTTAGACACTTCCATTGGCCACCTAAATCACCAGACATGAACATTATTGAGCATATCTGGGATGTCTTGCAATGTGCTGTTCAGATGAGATCTCCACCGCCTCGCACTCCTATGGATTTGTGGACTGCCTTGCGGGATTCATGGTGTGAATTGCCTCCTGCATACCTTCAGACATTAGTCGAGTCCATGCCACGTCGTCTTGCGGCACTTCTGCGTGCTCGCGGGGGCCCTACACGATATTAGGCATGTGTACCAGTTTTTTTGCTCTTAAGTGTATATTTGCCCAGGTATATACTTCGATAGTATATTTGCATCATTATAATATACTTTGTAAACGGTTAACATTTTTAACTTTGTCACAACATTATTAATTTTACTACAACTTAAACGTTAAAAAAAATGCCTCAATAGTATTTTTTTTGTTACATCATTAGAATTTTCTCAGTGAAGTGTCGAATGTGTGGTTTATTTTCACTTAGAGTATTACCAAGTATTTTGGCATGTGCTGACATCGAAAGTGTCTTACCCCCACAGAGCGAAGTTCCTGTTTGTTTGCCTCCATTGCAATGAGGGGTACACGTATCAAGAGAAAGGCGCTATGCTATACTGAACGCCTTAAAAAAATGTACGTGAACAAGAGCACAAGTAATGCGTTTTATTTTCGCACAAACAGTAAACTGGAATGATCACAAATTAATTCTTAAATGTTGTATACGTAAATGTAATGCACGAGCCACCAAGTTAACTTAACATGCACTTTTTTAAAACGTAACTAGGAATAGCAAAACAGTGTAATTGGCATCAGATGTACAATACCTGGCGTCTGTGTTGTACGAGATAAATATGTCAGTGTAATAAAATTAATAATCATTAATTTGTACTTATCAGTTTTTTAGTTAAATTCGAAATAACTAACCAACAAATACGATTATTTCAACAACTTGTATTCACTGAAAACTATTCAGGAATGTGATAAAGAAAAAAAAACGAAAGAAATATACATGACGTTCTTTTGATCTTTGCTTAGCCGTATGGATTTACACTAGAAGCCATTTAAATGTAGGTATTTTTAATTACAGATACTTCTAGGGAAGTGCAAAACGAGTATCGATACGTTTTAAACAAAGTAATTGCGTGTATGATATTCAAAACAAAATAAAATAGTAAATTATTTTTCTTATGAAATACTTAAAGAGCAGTGCTCCCTCGTGTATCCATTCCTTCAAGCTACATTCGTAATAAACAATGCACAATTACGGAACATGCGAGGTTTTTAAGACATTACATTTTGAGCAATTTTATACCAAGATTGACCGGTTTTAAAATAAATATTGTTCGGACCTACAATATTCCTTTAATGGTCCTGCTGGATCAATTTTCGACAGCTTCTGATTTCTACAGAACGTTCAAATAACGTTTAAGAATGTGCACGAGGTTCCTTGGTGTGTGGGGTAATGGTTCCCAGTGACATAGGTGCGATTGTTTGGATATAGCAGGTTGGAAAATGGGGGAAAATGTGCCCCTTGAGTAGTTTATAAAAAAAAACTATGCATATTTCCGTGTTTGGACTTTATCATGAAACACGAATCTACATTGTATTGTGCATTGAGAGGATGCAAGTCAAAATAAGGAAAATTAAAATGTTTAGTATAGATTTTCTATGTTGCTGTGATGCCATTTTGGGGCATATCGCTTTGCATTTGTGACTATTAAGTGAGGAAAGTGAAGAGTTTCCAATTTACCACACTGTTTTCGAATGGGCACTCCAGTACAAGGAATAGTTTGAACAAGGTGTTTATTAATGTGGTTCGAGGGCCTCTACATCAATTTCAGAAACCTTGCGAAGGGAATTCGTTTTTAAGTGTTGTTTAATAGGTTTTCGTAGGCACCCGTTCAATTGGAATTGTGTATAATGGCAAAAAAGCTTCGTTTTGCCACATTTTTAAATATTTTAACTGAATTTACCATGCAATATTTTCCATCACAGGATCCGTTTTAATATTAAATTGCAAAGCTTTTGAAAAAGAATTCAACGATCTACCGATCTTTAAATTCCATAAAATGATTCGCGAGAAATAAATGTTTGAATTTCTTCGAGTTCTCCTGCTGAGGCCAAGTTAAATTTAGATACCTTGTCTCTTAACTAAAATTGTGTATGTGATGCTCGTCACTATGAACCATGCAGTTATCTAGACAACCCACACATCCTGTATTTTACATTATTTTGGAAAATGTTACAGGACATTTTCAGCCAAGGACAACTGAAGTGAACACATAAAATATGTAATATACAAACCGTCACAGACATCTGCTTTCATTGACCTTTCAGAATTTATTACAAATCATTGGGCAGTGATCAATCCACGCACCTATGATAATAGATGTTTCAAGTGAGAAGCATTAGCCAAATTTTTATAAACCTCACATTCCTTGCATGTAGACATGCAATAAAAAGAGTTTAGTGGAGGACAAGTTTTATTTCAGCGAACTCGGTTTCTTTGCACTAACGCAGGATATTCAATTGTGTTAGCACAATTACCCTGGTGTGTTAGTGAGAGTGCACAAGTTTAATTCTAGGGACACAATGTTGCCAAAGAGTTGACCAAAGGAGGGAGGGGATAAACTGTTTCGATTTTTTGCTGTTGGAGAACCATAAAATAAATGCTTCACATTAAGCTTATGTAATTAACTTTTTACATCTGATGCACTCACAGTTATCTTGGCGTGGGTAAAATGTTTATATATGCAAAGAGTTTTTGAAAAATTTTGGTAATTACCCACAGAAATCACGACTCACTGGGATCAGTATCTTACAATACACAAAACAAAGAATGTAACGGAAAAAAATAAAATTATATACAGTTTACATGTTTTCATGCCGTAGAAGTAAAAGTATTTTAATGAATTAGTGATTGTCGTGGAAAAAAAGTGTTTCATTTTGTATTTACCCTGCATGTGGTAGTCTCATAAAGTATATTTAAAAATTCATATATTTACATAAGTTATTTCGAGAAAATTCTGTAGTTTTTTATCGTATTCAAAATATAATAAGGTTATTGATTCGGAAAAAATAACAAAATCGTAGGGTGAGAATAACATGTTTAGAAGTTAGAGCACATGAATACAGTAGGTATGAGGACTGGAGCGAAGACAACCCGATGCACGGCGGACGCGATCTGGCTGCTGCACGTGCAAGTGGGTGATCAATATTTCCTTCGCTATTCCCATTCATGTCTACACAGGAACTAGGTCAAACATGTATAAGAGAATGTGAGGGAAGTTACTTAACACTAGCAGTACATGGGCAACAGCTGTAGTAGCTGTTACGTACACATATATATATATATATATATTTGTGAAAGACGTTTAGGTAATGGAAATGGCCGTCTATTAGAAGTTGAAATGTATACATTGCGTAGCAAAATTTTGAATTGCTGTTGTTTTGAATTTAAATTCTGTATTACTGTTATTTCAGCTCTTGGAATGGTATGAGGTTGTTACTTGATTACAATTTTGCTTAGTAAAATTAATGTATGCAAGTGTGACTGGGGGCTACATAAGTAAGCAAGTGTGCATGGAGATTGTAGGTTCACGAGTGTGGGATTTGAAAGTAGTAACTAAGGTATTACAAATATGCAAGTTTACGTTCACACAGGGGCTCCATAAATAGTCGGGTTGCATTCGGGTTTCTAAAGTATACAACCACACATTTAGCCTGACGTACATAAATCTGCATGAGAACCTAAATTAGATAAGTTTGAACAGGACTGCAAGTACGCAATTTTGCATGGGGGCACGTGCGCGGAAGGTTGCGTGAGAGAACAAATATAACAGAAGCTACGAATTTGTATGAAGATGCAAGTACGCGAGTATTCATAGGGAGAAAATAGCTAAGTTCTCAAGATTAACATCGAGTCCAATAGTAAGCATGTTATCTTCTAACATAGAGGGCTGCAAGTATGCAGTTATGGTGAGTAAGAAACCTGGCACCGCCTGCGTTTGTACGTTGTTAGGCCAGTATGTACGAAAATATGCACGTTGTGCTGATTGGGAAACCTCTATCTAAACAGGTAGGCAGATTGTAAGTTAATGGTAAGTAAATACATAACTATGTGTGTGCAGATTTGGAATTTTATGTTAAGTTGGTACGTAAGTATATAGGTCTGTAGATAAATCTCTAGGTAATAGTAGACAGTCTATTAGATAAGAAAATATGAAGATATATGTATTTGTTAGATAGTCGATAGTTGGTAGATAGATCCGTAGGCAGTGAATCGTTGGTATAGTCTATTCGCGATTTCTTCACACTTTTTGAATCTAACCTTTTAAAAATAACCCCATGTATGACGTACTTGGTAGTTTCGTAAACATTCCACATATCACAAGTGTTTTATTCTTTCGTTCATAAAGGTAACCTTTTTTTTAATTGAAAAGTTACTAAAATTTCTCTATATATTACAAAATTTCATTTTTAATTAATAAGCATAAAAACAGTGAGAAAACAGGTGTGTTGATAATTTCTAGTAAGAAATAGTTATTATGTAAAATATTATTACAGTGAGTGCGCATAAATGTGTGCGCTGTCCCTTTGGTTTAAATTTCCAGACTTAGCTAAGCATTGTTTGCACGAGACGGAGGAATATCGTGGAAGTAGAACTTTAGAATGGCTTCAGAAAAGTATGAAGTAACCGTGAATGGACTATAACCAGGTAAGCAATTAGGTTGGTAGGTGGTTAGAAAAAATTGAAGTTCAGTATAAGGTAACTTCGTTAAAAAAAACGTTAAAAAAACTTTGCACTAGCAGAAAAAATTATGTTCAAGAGAAAATCAAGGTGACAATCTCGGGCTTGGTTAATAGCTTATATGAATGTTACTGCGCGAGAGACAAATAGAAGAGCATAATATACTATTTCTTAATTTTTCTTCCACATCCACATTTTGGACTAGAATAAAGGCTGTATTACTTCTTCAAGATTTTCTTTTGGATATTTTCTTTTCAAGAATTTTCTGGAATATGTTTTATTCCTCTGCATTTGTGGTATTTTGAAGGTCAGATTCTCAGACAACGTCGAGGTCAAGGACATGATCTTGATCAATCTAGCTACTCTTACATTTGTACAATGCAACTTTAACACATCCTAGGCATACATCTTTTTATGGTTTAGTCCAATGGTTAGTAACAAGCAAGTTGTGTGTCATGCTTGAGATCAGGACGGACAGAATTTTTAGTGTCATAACAATAACATGAACTCATTGCTCATTGAAATGGAATTGCAGAGCAAGAGATCCCATATAGATATAAAATAAATTCTTTGATGGGAATCACTAATATATTAAAGCTTGGCACGAGGTTTTCTAAGTTTCTTTTAAGAAATATATATTTTTTTTAATATATGTTTTTTTTAAATATATGGTCACTGCTTAACCCCATTTAATATATAGGGCTCCGTATTTGCCCCAATGTGAATGCAACATTGTCCTTGATTAGTGCTCCTGAATCCACCAAATATTACAGCTTACAATATTCAACATTCCTTGGATACGGCATCCAGCTTCATTAATCACATATGGTGTCTCATCATCCATATTTATTGTGTCTCACATAGGAACTATTTACACATAAATTTTTTCCTGCCATAAACACATGGAAAACCTCTGTGATCGAATTTCGAATAGTTTTCACGAGTTATCATGAAATGGGATATGGACTATGCGCGAACATGGATCTGCGAAATACATTTTTTAATGAGTGAATGAAGAGTGAAGAGATTTGGGCATCTCCTAACATCGAGGTCTTGAGAGCCGATGAGGGTGAAGCGAGGTGAGAACGGAGCAACGCCGGAATGAAAGGGCGGGGGAAACGGAAGATCCCGAGAAAACCCACCGTCCAGCAGCATCTTCCAGCACCATTCCCAGTTTGAAAATCCGGGAGCGACCTCGTCGGGAATCGAACCCGATTCACGTTGGCGGGAGGCGAGTAGTCTAACCAATATACCGCCCTGGTGCGTATGCTGTAAGAGTTGTGGCATTTCAGAAAGAGCAGCAGGATGGAGGCGACAGCAAGCAGGACGGCGGGACGGAAGAAGAGCGTGAATTGGAACATGCCACCCTCAGTGCAACCACCGACGACGCTGGAGAGAGTGTTCCACCAGAGGCTGGTGAGTCGCTCCGTGCGCTACCTGACGTCAGGGCGCCAGCTAGCCAGTGGCAGGGCGCGCGACGTCGCGAGCGAGCCACCCCCCTTCCGCGCGTCACAGCAGGAGGACGTCATCGCCTCGGGGCGCCGCAGGAGGGAGCTGCCGCCACGGGACAAGCTCACACACCGGTCCCGCCAGCGTGTCGACCTCCTGGAGAGACTGCATGTGGCGGATAGCGAGGCAGGCGACGTCGCCGACCTGGACCAAGGCCTCCTCCGCATTGTCGAGGGACGTCCCATTAGGGAGAAGCAAGACCTGCGCAGGTGAGCAGCTCGTCATGATGCATGCTGTACTCTTTCACCTCTCCCTGTTTCCTATTATAAACGGCCCTTGAAACTATAAGTACAACCAGAATAAGTTTACAGTAACAGCAAGATACCACACCAAACATAGTAGCATTTTATTCAATCAGTTAAAACTGAGACATACTGTGACAAAATCATGCAAAGCGGCGAGCACAAAGAGCATAGATGCAACTTCAGATTATAGAGTATATCATTGTTTTGAAACTTTTTCTACAGGTTACCATTCAATCCAAATGATGACTGAGAACGCAGTTCAAGGGTGTATAATTATGCTTTAAATGTGTGTTGTTCTCCTTTGAAGACTCTAACAATAATTGCTAACATTGTTGAACACGATATGCATTTCTACTTCCTCGTCTACTGCAGTTCACACCAGCATGTGCTTACATTTTTAAGCATGACACACAACCTGCTTGCTCCTCCACTGTAGTCCATACCAACACTGAGCACGACATGTGATCCTACGTCCTCTGTGAATTAGTTGGCTATTTGCCAATATTCGCTGTAAGTGGTATTGTGTTTTCTTGTTTTAAATGTTTGTATTGTAGTCACTTATATGCCGGGTACTAAAAGGACAAACGTGTTCATAGTTAACATACCTATTCATACTTGCTTTAAAAATCCACACACAGTAATTTTCTATACCTAAATGATTTATATCTGGAATCCAGAGGTAACCCTGAGGAGATCTCTATCACATATAGCATCAGTTTTTTGTTCTTTCGTTTGAACCCCAGGAAAAGAATTTACAATAAATTTGATTCCTGCAAGTTTTAAAAAATTGGTGTCCTATAGAAGGCACGTAGCTGGATTCAAACAAATTTAAATAAATTGTGTCAATTGCCACTTCAGATAACGTTTTATTTGTAATGCAACAGGGTTTTGAATTTTTTTCTTTTCATGGCATTGGTATAATTACTCCTCAAATTTCAGGAAATGTTAATACAATTTTGTGTGCTATCTTACTATAAGCAAGTAGGTAGGAATGGGAGATATTTAGCCAGTTGCTGTAAATCGCATAACCAATCTACTGTGTTCACTTGTAGCTCCAATTTTACGGGCAGAATAGAGAAGAATAACTGGACACAGCAGTCACCATGTAAGTGTGTCCTAAAAAACTGTGATGTTACTTAAGAAACGAGACTGGGAATCTTGCGCATTTGTTCACAGTAGTAATCTTAACAGATCATGCACACTTTCGGTGTTTTCTTTACGAATTAATTTAACTACTTAACTTTCTATCTTCAGTAAAATTTAACATACAATAGCCAATTAGTAACTTTACTATGGCAAATTTCGTTGACGGGGTACCTGAGTGGTATTCACCTACACTAAGATAAACATCAGAATTATTAAAAAGGATCAGTGCGAACATGTTAATGATAATGTTTGTCAACTCAATCAGCAAAAATAAGAGTCTCTGCGAGATCATGCCAGTTTCAGTCGTAATGAGGCTGTGTGCTGGTTTGGGTTAGTTGAGGTTAGGTTATGTATAGTTTGGAAGAAGATGAAAACAGGACGTTTTTATGGCGAATTTTCATTGGCTAGGACTGAGAAATGGTAAACAGAAATGACTTGCTTGCATTCATTTGTGCGATTTACAAGTATTTCATAGTTAACACAGCCCATTCGCGGAAACTTTCAACTTTTACGAAGGCCCGCTTTCTGGATACTCACTGTGTACACTTTTGCAACATGTATATTTCTGTACATAGCAGTGGAATGTGCTTCCGACAGTTTTACCCGAAAATGTAAATATGTCTGTAGGAACACAACCAAACTCAGTTAAATAATATTTTATGTAAGGACTATTTATTATAAGTCATTACCAACAATCCTTTTCTATGTATCAATACATACTGAATATGAAATAAATGTAATTTACTACAGTGAAATATTTATTTAGCTTAAATAGAAGTAAATTTAATGTCAAAGAGAGTAAAAATGCTAGGAATTTATGATTCATTTCGGAAACAAGTAAGCCTATTATTCATAGGTTATTTTTCCAAAGGTTTGTTTGAGAAAATGTGGTTTTCCCATGTTCTGTACGTCATACCGAGCTGCAAGAGTAATCATGTCACTTGAGTAAGTCTACTAAATCTGGTTATGATAACTGGTTGGTGTTGCAACTTTATGGCCAGCAATTTATTTTTATGGGGTTAGATTTATTGACAAGTTATTTGAATACTAGTAAACATAATATACAACAATAGTTGAAAAAGTTTATAGTTTTTGTCTTAAATAATGCCATATTTTAGGGGAAAACTGGAAATATAAACCACAAAATGAATTAAAATGCAATAATAATTGCCTTAAGATAACAAGGTATTATTATTGCCAACGATATACGTAATATTGAAATGTATAAATGAGAGGGTGAGAGGCGATGTTGGGGCGTGCAGGTATGTGGACGACGTGAGGAGGAAC
>NQII01002073.1:23991-99306 GCA_002778355.1 Clitarchus hookeri
AGCGCCGCCTCTCCGCCGCCAGGGCGCGCCTCTACGTGCTGGGCGAGCGCTGGGCCGCCTGCAAGCTGCACCAGGCCTTCCTCCACCAGGTGCCCGCCCCACATCCTTCCTTGCAGCACGGCTGTTGTCGCTCCGCAAGTGCATGTTTGCCAGTCGGCCACCGTTACTGCCTACTGCTCGCCAGACCACTACCAGTACTGTGCATGCGCCTTTGATGGACAGCCACTTCGGCCACCGTACAGTACATAGCGTTCCCTGGGTGGCCACAGTTACCGCACATGCAAGGTTGCCGGGCGGCCACCGCACAGTACATGAACGTTTGCCGGTTCGTCACCACTAGTGCGCATGCACGTTTGCAACACGGCCACCATTACTGCACATGCATGTTTGCCAGACGACCACATTTCTGTTCCATTTGCCAGGCGACCACCAATACTGTACAAGTACATTTGCTGGGTGGCCGACATTACCAAGCATGCGAGTTTTCAGTGTAGAGTGAATTTGGGGTAGAATACACATGCCAAATGTACAGTAACCACTCCTCATATTTCATCATTCAATTTTTGCCAACAGCACTCTTGAAACAACGTGCATAGGATCATAATTTAGAACATTGTTTATCTAAGTAGGAGCTTAGAGATGATTGTAAAATTCACCCTCTAACATAGCTTTAATGCAACAATAATATATTCAAGTTAGTCAAAGAATTTTGTATTGTATTTTATTGTATTGGGCATTTTAACGTCCCACGGTGTTAAGCTCATCAGGGGATGGCTTACAAACTAAATTGTAACCTAACTTAATATAACACCAATGCCTTACCTGGGATTCGAACCCAGAGCCTCCCGCACCCCAGACCGGCGGCGCACCAACTGACTGCGCCCCGAGAGATCGGCTCAAACAATTTCCATGATATAAAAGTTTGTGACTGTTGAATATCAAACAGAATAACATTAATTACTTTTGAATGTGATTTTGACACTTCTTTTGGCGATGGTTGAGTTAATGTTGGGACATGTGCAGAAAATATAAACATTTTACCGAATCTTTAGACTATGGTTTCCCCTTGTCACTTTCAACATACAATTCTAAACTAACAGCAACTCTTTATCTGTTGTATGAAAATAGGCGAATAAGTATTTTCCCAGTTCTAAAACGAACTAAACCTGCAATATTTATTGAATGGGAATTTCTCTAATAAACTAAGGCAGTAGACGACTAAGTGGGCCATTTCACAAGTGCATGTTCAGTAGCCACGGTCACTGCTGTCCACAGGTTCTTATCTATCCTGACCCCACAGCTAAGTACGTGCAAGTGAAACGTTAGTCTTAGAGCTTGGCTCTTTTTTAACTGCACGTTGACAAGTGCTTTTAGACAATCTGGTTTCCTGAGAAAGTCGCCGCAGTGACTTCTTTGGAGAGGCAAGCAGTCGAGCCTCACATCCTTGACAGTTTTCTGTGACATCTTTGGACGACGTCCTTCATACATGTCCACTTGGTTTCGAGTTTCTTCGCCAGGGACCAAATGGTGGGCTTATTTGGTGCATTTCTGTCCTCCAAAATTTTCTCAGAACATCTGTTGACATGCCTTAAGGCCATGAAGCGTGGGAGCGATAAGGGCGATTTTGCCACGCGCATCAAGTGCACCATCGACGCTAAGCGCAATGCTCTGAACTGGCGTGCAGTGTTCTAGTTGCACTGCGTGTACCTACGGGACTTGCAGAGGTGACCCTATTATTTTATTAGTGGAAAATCTGTAGGAATGTTCAATGCAGGGCCCTTGAATAGTATTGCATGCATCTGATGCGTATATTTAGAGATACCGGGCTTTGAAGAGACAGTTTTTAGCTGTTTCGGAGTACTTGAAATGGCGTTTCTAACATGCCTGACATTTTGAAAGTACTCAACAGGCCTCGGCTGAAGTGTGTTCCTTTCGTAGATCTGCACATTGGACGCACGTTTAGCAATCCCGTGGAATAACGTGCATTTCACACACTGCAGCGCAGTTAAAGCACCAGGTAGGCGGGGTCCTTAATACTGTCTGTTTCCCAGCATGCCCGAACAAGGGAGGCATGTTGCTCCACAGTGTACAGAGACGTTTACTTTCCTATTTCCTATCCATTACGCTTACACTGTCGCCACGCGCAATGAAACACCCACTTCCTGCCACGAGGCACAAAAGCTGCCTACACGCATGTATACGCACCACCGCGGACTGACTCGCCACACCCTGCCTGAAGGTCACGAGGCAAAACAACCACGCCACCATCCAACGCGGAACAAAACAGAAGCACGTGCATTTCCCAAACCTATATCGTTGCAACGTTTTCAAAACGGAGTGTCGAGTGCGGTGTTGTGTGGACGCGAAGTCGTCACATTCCATACAAACCAAAGCATAGGTGTGCTCAAAGCTTCGTTAAAATATATTCATTAAGATCAAAGTTATTAACAAAAACCTGCATTGGAAATGTTTTTGTACTCGCGCTAAAATTTTTTGGATACTAGTTTCTAAAAAAAAAATGTAGGTGACACTACAAACAAATATTGATAAACTTCGCAAGAAATTGCTTGAAATACACCGTATACATTAAGTATTTGTACAAAAACTACCGTAACCTACCGATTGATATCATGTAGAATAACAACGACGCGTGCAGTAATTCTCTAACTAATTTCCTGCAAAATCACAAGACACTGCTTGGACTTCTACAAAGTAATCTGTGTACTTGATTATACGCAGTTTTCATGCTAGTAAAATGGTAGGTATGCCAGGATCTGCTAGGTGGCCCATTCTGGCTCATTCCTACCCAATTCCGACTTGGAAATGCAAAATGATATGACGGAGATTGAACCCGGATCCTATACATAAGACGCACCGACACTCACCGCTATGCCACAGATGTATCTGTACAGCGTGCTTATTTTTGAAAGATTTCCAAAAATTTAATTTTTTGTTAACATGCGGTATTTTACCTTCAAGAGAACAGTAGTAAGTTTTACTGATCTCTCGGCGAAACTAGTATTAGTTTTGAAATTTTGACACTTAATTACAGGAAGTATATTGGTCCCACATAAAAAAATAACTTGGTACATACAGGGAAAAATTAATGCTGCCTACAGCTGCCGAATTTTTCGGAGTGATTTTATTTTCTTTATCGTAGCATTCTGTTGCTTATTTTTCACTTATTTATTCAAACGCAGCCGCGTGACTGTAATCGTATTTTTCAACACACTTTTCACATTCAGCTGTCTAGAGAAACGTTGGACGAATAGAAAATATGTACTTAGAAACAATTCTGAACATTTCTTGAAAGGTTAAAGACTATCGCATCTTAAATCATAGAAATGTACATACCCTGGCCTACACTGTTACTGGCGGGTAACCATAGAGAAGGGAGGGGCGAAACATTATTTTCAAAGCACGTAGACCCTGTCGTCCCAGGNTTATTTTCAAAGCACGTAGACCCTGTCGTCCCAGGTAAGAAGTGGCCCTCGCGGTAAGTGGATTCTTTGAAGGGATGACTCATCGGGAGGTAGCACACTCTTACTTGAACCCCTCAGATGGTATCAGCAGCTTACAGAATGGCATGGTCTCTGCCAGAGTTTTTATATATAATCCATTCATGGTTACTTCCAAATTTTCTGGAACCCTGCTTGAGTTCTACTTTCAGAATATTCCTCCGCCTCATGCAAACAAAGCCTACCAAGTCTAGAAAGTTACATTGAAGGGACAACGCACCGCGTTCGTGTGCACGGAGTGTATCAGCAATTTGCATACGAACTATTTCTTACTAGGTATTACCAACACATCCATTTTCTCCCTGTCTTAATCCATATGAATTGTAAATGAAATATTGTAATTTTTAGATCAAGTATTAGCAAAAGTTAAATTTAACAAAAAGCTAGGTACTTTTATTTTTATATAAGTATAAAACGCTTGTGATAAATTGTATATTCAGGAAACAACCAAACACATCATACATCGCGTGATTTTTTAAAGGTTTGAATAAAAAAGTGTGAAGAAACCGCGAATAGACTACAGCAGAACAGCTTTTGTTATTGTAAATGTACAAATACAACAAGTTTACCTAATAATTTTTTGTTAATTTACAAGTTTACAAAATAGTTATTAAAAAAATATTTCAGCTCCGTTTACCCAACTAGTTAAGTGTGTGGGTTCGTCTTGGAGTGTGAGAGACTGTATGACGACGTTAGATCTCGGAGAGACGGGACTAGTGCAGAGTAGAGTGTTGTTCCGCAGGCGAGCCCAGTCACGTGGAGGCATGAGCACGGCATCCTAGTGAGTGACGTAGACTCCGGTCTGACGGAGAGACACGCCTCCAGCAGCCTCCCTGACGAGGACTCCCTGGAGGTGCTCATCAGCCAGTTCTCGGCCGACGTCACGACCGAGTCGCAGCTGCAGCTCTACTTCTCCGAGCCTCAGCAGCTGTTGCTCATCTTCTCCGACATGGAGCACAAGAACCTCGACTCCCTGCTGCACCTAGAGTCGCTGTCCGAGTCTCTGCACCACATGCGCCGGGTCAGCTCACACGTCGAGCAGACTTTCCGAAACCAGGTACTAACACACGTGCTTGTCTCCGTCTCACGCGCCGTCTTGCATTTCTTGTATATGTACACTGGAAAATATCAGAGAAGTGACTGCAGAGCATTATTGTATATACTGTCCACGATTAATTAGGCACTTTAAAAATCAACGTTTTAAATCTCTTACTTTCCCTGCCTGCACACATTCTAACGTGCACGTTGACTGGTATTCGCCCACTTAAGTTGGTAACGGTGGAGTAAAAGTAGTTCCATATATTAACGTTGAATTAAAAGTGTCAGTTGAGAATTAGTGAATACTGTAATAATTCAAATTGCTTTCTTCTTTTCTAATGCATACAAGTGCAAGAATGAGCAAATTTGAAGAATATTTACTTTACTAATTATTTACAGTTTCACTTGACCGACGCATGAACAACGTGTTCAGGCCCATTGCAACGTTAGTTTTGCGCATGGTGGAAGAATACACGATGAGCATACAAGTAGATCATAAGCAGAGCTTTAAAAAGTGCTCAGTTTACTGTAAATAGCATATAATAAGTTTTAATGTAAGCAGCAACAAAACTTATGTGCCAGCAACAGAATTTTCGGTTAGATTATTGAAGCTCTATTTCTTGCCGGAACAGTAAAGATACTGTTGAAGGTGTTCAGTTGAAGTAACTACCTGTTATGAAGGAAGGGAACCATGATCTGCTATAGGAACTATGTTCATAGTAGCAGACAATCGCGGACGAAGACCACGCATACAGTTTTGTTGCAGTTTCTATCTACATTAATAATATCTAGATGGTACCAACTACCATTCTGACTGCTGTCCCTATATTAACAGAACTCTCTCTTTTCAATAGAACAACGAACTAGACACAAACAAAAGTTTTGAATCATCGGGATTTCTGGGCTAATAAGTTGCTTGCGGCCCAAGATAATGTATGGGATGGAAATACTCTGTCTCTACAGAATATCACGCTAGGCTTGGCGAATGTCAATACGCCGACTCTCTCAGTGAACATCCTTCGCGTG
The DNA here is from genome assembly GCA_002778355.1 of Clitarchus hookeri. Taxonomy (NCBI): domain Eukaryota; kingdom Metazoa; phylum Arthropoda; class Insecta; order Phasmatodea; family Phasmatidae; genus Clitarchus; species Clitarchus hookeri. The sequence goes on from NQII01002073.1 coordinate 29,574, forward strand.
CAACCAATTACAGGTGATGCAACACTTTTGTTAGGACTGTATTTCTTAGCACAGCACGTTTAAATTTAACAAATGCCTTCAAACATAGTTATTGAATGTTATCCGCCCGTTATTTTGTAATTGTAAAATGAAAAGAATCTATTGATAATTGCTGCATTAATCATCGCCATAATTACTTGACAAAAGTTCAGAATATTTGTTCTATAGTATAAAGTATATTTCCACAGAGACATAGTTGTTTCAAAATAAGTATCCTCAAACAACTGAAATAAGATAAAAACCAGTAATTCAGCATGGCATTTGAGGGTAAGCTTTAAAGACGCTGGTCACAAAAATTCATCGTTTTATATTTCTAAGAAATGCTGTTCATATTGTAGATCTTTGTAAGTATCCTTCCCTCGCATAAATAAAAATTTAGATAGCATTGTTACTGCATTATGGCATGTGAAAATCACAATTTTAGTGTTTTTGGTACGTACAAATAAAGCAAAGGAAAAAATTACAGAAATAAAAGTCAGGCCTCAATTCTTGGCAACATTTATATAAAAAAAAATAGACCGATGCAAAAAAATTTGCAAACATTTTCCTAATATGAGCTATTATTAAAAATGTCATAAACATTTCCTAACATGATTTTAAAGATTTCTTGAAGTAACTCACAGCATATTTTTACACATGAATTATCTCATTTTGATTGGTAATTTTTTTTATGGGTAGTATTAGAAAAACAATAATTGTAATTGTGACATGCCGTTATGCAAAAAATATGCAGTCTAAATTATTTACCCCCACTTGCCTGTAAACTACTCCCCCCCCCCCGGCCCTTTCAAAATCAAGGATCATGACTCAAGTTGCAAGAAACATTGCTCTCCAAATACTTAAAGTTAAATATCTTAAAAAAATGTAACGAGACTTTGGGCAGTTCAAACACATATCTAAAAATAGTTAATGTAATTTTTAATAACAATACCCGTGTTTATTCTGCGTTTAAAACAATTGTGAACCTCTTAATTTGTTATCTATGCAGAGTCAGGACTAATCGTTAAAGTTCTATATGTACACTGCTACAATTGTCGCCTCTTATTTGGTCGTTGTTAGGACCTTGTCTGATATAGCTATGATTAGACAGATAGAGACGCGACCTGCATCAACGAAACTTGATTATACAACACAACCTATGACTTTGCTCTGCGTACCGAAACCTAAAGTTACTGGTAGTTTCTTGAAGCTATCTGCGTTCAGGGGTCTTCTTAAATAACATGTTTAATCGAATATTACAATCCTATCGAAAGATGTTTGCTCGTCCCTGTCAAGAATAAAACCTAATATTGAAAATCCAACTTATCGATGAGGTGGAAAAATACGGCGGAGTAAAATATAACATTTGACTGGACTGTAGCTACATGAAACCAGAGCCCCACAATAACGAATATTGTACTAGAGTCTTCAATACCTCGAATCGAGCTTCATGTATAATGTAGATGCAATAGAAAGCACTGTTGATGATAGTACACACAAGTTATGCCAAGAGGAAGAATAATGGATTCCAAGGGTTCGAGTTGGACCCTGGCTTCAGCAAATCATCCAGAGCTAAGAAAAAGTGGGCTCAATCCACTTGGCAAATAGCCACTTACTGATTTCGTTCTGCCTTACTACAAAGAATTACAACATAAAAAACCAGCAAAAACTACACGAATGCGAAGCCTGGATTGTGTGAGCGGTCAGTTGCGAAGTGTGAGGGTCAACTGTAGAGTGTAAAAGGTCATTTATGGAGCAAGAGGGGTCATTTTCGGAGAAAGAGAAGTCATTTGAGGAACAGGAGGGGTAATTTTCAGAGCAGAAGAGGTCAGTTTCGGAGCGTGAGAAATCATTTGCGGAGTAATAGGGGTCATGTGTGGGGTGGGAGTGGGAGGAATAATTTGTAGAGCAGGAGGGGTCATTTTTAGAGCGGGAGGGGTAATTTGTAGAGCGGGAGGGGTCATTTGAAGATCAAGAAGGGACATTTGGGGGTCTTTTAGGGATACTTTAGGGGTAATTTGCAGAGCACGAGGGGTTATTTGCAGAGCAAGAGGGATTATTTGCGGAGCAGGAGGGGTCATTTGCGGAGCTGGAGGGGCAGGAGGGTTCATTCGTGAAGCAAGAGGGGTCATTTGCGGAACATGAGGGATCATTTGCAGAGCAACATGGGACATTTGTGGGACAGGAAGGGTCATTTGCGGAGCAGGAGAGGTCATTTGCGGAGCAGGAGAGGTCATTTGCGGAGCTGGAGGAGTCATTTGTGGAGCAAGAGGGGGCATTTGCGGAACAGAAGGGGTCATTTTCTGTGCAGGAGAGGTCATTTAGGAGTATTTTAAGGGTAATTTGCGGAGAAGGATGGGTCGTTTGCGGAGCAGGATAGGTCGTTTGCCGAGTATGAGTTCAATATGAGCAAATAACTTGTCGGGAAGAAACGGTTGATTATGTAACTGCATGGTAATGTGACCAAGGAAATAGACCTTGTTGAATGGATGCAACAAATTCTTAAATTTCACTGATGATATAAGTAAGTACGTTAATATATAGCAGTTGCTAGGCAAAGTAATTACACAAGTTGCTACTGTAGAAATAACGTCAGTTTTTTTCATGAATGTGATGCAAGCCAATGATTGTAGGAAGTCTACTAAAGAGTTTACCTCTATGGATATCCCTTCTCCCACTGCTGGAAAATTACATGGAAAACAGTGTTGCTACTGTGGAAAGATCTTCAGCAAAAGCTGCCATGCCCGACGACATGAGAGAACCACCTGTATGAAGAGTCATTTTGGCACGATGAAGCATTACGACATTGGTACCATTCAGTTTATGCAAGGCGATACATTGAAGGAACACACGGAGGTCGACAAGTGTTCGTCTACTGGAAGCCAGCAAATGATGTCGCCAATACCCCATGCTACATCAGTGGGTACTGATTCGTCAGGCGATAATGATGATACAGTGAATGCTAAAGACGGAATGAGTGCAGTGATGTCGGTTTGTGTGGAATGTGCACTTGCAAGTCTTTCGCGTGAATTCGACGAACTTAATAATAAATGGTCGTCGTCTCTTAATACTGATGATGACCATGCGAATCTTACAAAAAAGTGAACTTGATATTGAAGATGTAACAGGAGGTTAAGACAATCATGAAGACAGCATTAATGATAATAACTATGAAGACAGTATTGATGATGTATCTGATCAGAAGGATATACACTGAAGAGCCAAATAAACTTGTATAGGCCTGCGTATGCATATAACAGAGGTATGGAACCAATCAGAGTAACGCGATGCGGTCGGCAGCTAGATCGGTTACTACTGCTACAATGGCAGGTCATCAAGATTTAAGTGAGTTTGAACGTGATGTTATAGTCGGCGCACGAGCGAGGGAACATAGCATCTCCGAGGTAGCGATAAAATTTGAATGTTCGCGTACGACCATTTCACGAGTGTACCGTGATTATCGGGAATCCGGTAAAACATCACATCTTCGACATCTCTGCGGCCGGAAAAAGATCGTGAAAGAACGGGACAAACGACGACTGACGAGAATCATGAAACGTGACAGACGTGCAACTCTTTCTCAAATTGGCGCAGATTGGATTTGTGGACTGCCCTGCAGGATTCATGGCGTGAAGTGCCTCCTGCATACCTTTAGACATTAGTTGAGTCCATGCCACGTTATCTTGCGTCACTTCTGCGTGCTCGGGGGGCCCTACTAGATATGAGGCAGGTGTACCAGTTTTTTTTGCTCTTCAGTGTATGATTCTCTAGATGTCCCCACACATTTCACCAGCGAGATTCCTTCGACAAGTTGTGTGAAGAAGGCAGAAGGCGTCAAGAATGCTCGTTCATTTGCTGCAACGAGCGAAATGGAAAAGGCAGAAGACGCTGAGAATACTGACTACATGTTTACCGAAGACCCGAATAAACTTGTTGATAGACTCAGACATTTGATCGCTTTGCAACAAGATGGAGATTTCTTGCACATTAACGAGATATCTTCTATAATTAGTGAACTGAAGGATTGGTGTTATATCAGATGAGACTGTTGGCTACTATCCATGATCTGTTAACGTTTGAGAAATAAAAAAATCTAATATATTAAATATTTATAATGATAAAATATATAAGTAAATAAATAAAATTAATGTATACATAATAATGTGAGTTTAATTCCTTATTCAAACCATTCTGATTCTCAGAAAGGCTTATAATTCAGTGGTGTGTACAATCGATTGCGAGAGTATGTTTTAGATCTAATTTATGCAAGTGTGTGCAGTGTGGTAGGATCTGAAGTACTATGCCTTACTCGGGTCGATTAAAAAATCGGCTGAGATCTATAAAATGAAAGAACGAACTGGGGAATATTTTTCAGGAATGTTTCGCAACTGGTTAGTTGGCCTGGTCATTAATATTAGTCAACTTTTTTGAGATTGGTTGTCATCGACTGATGCCATAGCTGGGTGGTATGGTGGATTGGCCTTGAAGCCATTTTTGCAGTAATTGTTCTTGGCTAGAGCCAGTCTTGGGTAGAGTTACGTATCTTCAGTAACTGTGTGGGTTTCGTTTAGAGAAAGGGAGAAGGGTGGAGAATCGTGTGGTTGGTTGAATGGCGATGGTGAGGGGCGAGGGGATGAGCTATTGCGAGTTATTTTGTTTTGGATTGGGGGGAAGGGTGGTGTCAATTAAATGGATGGTGACGTCAGTAAATGTTGATGGTGGCTGAGCTATGGTAAGTAAATGGCGAGGGAAGTAGAGCAACGAGAGTTTTATTGTCGATGGCGGGGGAGGTGTGAGAGTGTACATATCCTGCATAATGTCAGTAATTCGCTTTGGGGGTAGTAAGTCTGATCGGCTATATATACAATGAAATATAGAGTTGGGAGTACAGACAACTGCTGATCGTAGTGCAAGGGAGTAGCCGTGCTCTACCATATTTACGAGAATCGAACTTTTAGGGTCACACGTACCCAATTTGGTTTTTCGTATTAGGAATGTAATTTTTACTCAACGGTTTTTTAAATTTTTGTAATTGTTGCGATTTTTTCTTGATTTTCTGAGTTCAAGATCATTTTGGTCAAGGTCAAAGCCACCAACATCCAACATGGGTGTCGGAAACAGTGATGTAATGGTTTCCTAAACTCTTATTAGCTTCTTTCGGTTTTTTGCGATTTTTCTAATTTTTTTATGATTGGGACGGGTGTGGGAAGGTGGTGGTGAGGTGAGGGTGGTGGGATGAGTGTAAGATTAATGTTGTATGTTCCTCGGATTTTTAAATATTTTTAGCGATTTTTTATTAAAAAATTACGAGTAAATACTCTTACGTTTAGAGTCGCCAAAAAAGCTTGGAAATGGACGACATGGGAGCTCTGTGGTGGTAGATGCTAAAAAATAAAAACCAACTAATTATATGTAGTGTCCAATACTAGCATTTTTTTAAAATATTTTTTATAAAAATTATTTTTTTAAATAATTTTTACTTAAATAGTTTTTGGGCGTGTCGGGAGGAAGAACATCCATCTTGGCATCGATCCCTGGCTGGTACGCCTACCAAGATGGCGGATCGCACCGACCAACATGGCCACCCTGGCTGTGATGCCTACCAAGATGGTGGACTGCGCCGACCATTATGGCTGCCGGACGTACCTATCAAAATGGCTGACTGCACCGTCTAATATAGCCTCCGGCCGCGTCTACCAAAATTGCGGACGGATCCGTATCCGACATGCGAGATGCCATGCCTCAAAGTCGTCTTCATCATAATACTAATGGCTCAAAAGAGAAGCGACAAAGAAATATACCTTCCAGAATCAGAGACGTCAATAATCTTATACTGTTATGCTTTAGTTGTGGCAATAACATTTTTTTATCTTACAAAAAACAATGTACAATTCACATTTTCTCTGCGCATGTAAAATAAAGTTGTTAACCCATAACTGTATTGATTTCTGTATATTCCAAAATTCTTTTGAGCTGTGTATTTGAAGTGTGAGCTGTATGAATATGTGAATTATAATCTTATTATACTTATAATCTAAAGTGAATTTACTTTCTACCCATCTCTTAACAGAACAGCGCTGGTAGAGTGCATTGGCCAGTTGTACTCATCACAACAGAAAGATGTAAAAAATTGCTGTCTTCCGTGAAGTATAAATGTCACAGGGTCACGAAAACGGAGGGTAAGAATTACGGTGTCTGCATATTATAGTACTATTCTAACATCCTGGGCACCGATATAAGAACATAATACAGTAGTATAAAATCATACACTGTGCAAGTTATTATATGGATACAGTGAGTAAAATAGTACTCTGTGATGGTTGTTATTTCGCGGTTCTTGATGGATAAATCAGAATAATTCACGATGAATCAGCGCCAGAAAATGAGTGAAACCAATAAAATACTATGGTCTCATGTATCATAAAACATCAGTAAGCTTTTGGTTATAAAGCGGGATACAGATAACACGTTAACAGTCGATTTTCGGTTATTTCCATAATTGGGAGGTGATCAGTTGCAAAGCGAAAAAATCACGTCGCTCAATGTGCGTTCGGCGAGCTGTTCAAAATAACTACAACGTTTAGAGAGATGCAGAAATCGAATAGGATGCTGAATGCTGTCTACTTTTTTTTTTAAATTAAGCTTTGTTGATGATCTCTGCCACNGCTGTTCAAAATAACTACAACGTTTAGAGAGATGCAGAAATCGAATAGGATGCTGAATGCTGTCTACTTTTTTTTTAAATTAAGCTTTGTTGATGATCTCTGCCACAAGAAATACACACACTAACACACATATTAAATTTATACTGTAAATATCAATAAATATATATTTATATAAAACATTTTTTAGTAGAAATATTTTTTGCAAATACAACTTTGGAATATTAACAATAACACACCGTAAAAATAAATAAATAATTTTTCAATACATTTATTTACTTTTTTTTTTAACTAGTAGTTACGATTACTTTTTTAACATTAATATTACATTGGAGTAACTTTTATGACACGATATTACGGAATGCGTAAAATAAATGTTGCAAGTAAAGTACATATCAAGTTTGTTTTAAACGCGGAGATACTTACACAAAGTTATATATATGTTTCACAAAACAGTATGTATTTTTAACATTTCTTTCAGTGTTACAGGAAGAGTTTTGGAAACCAGTTTCCAAAGAATTATTGTGTGTTAAACGTGCAAAACTTGTTTTCACTGTGCACAGGGCAGGCTACGTAACCAGATGACTACTTGCCAGAAGGCTAGGGTTCGTAGTCCTGAAAAGTACTAAACCAGCATCGTTTGTCTGTTGACTGCTGCCACTGTGCTAACTATTTGTTCAGGATTATTCATGGCTCTGCTTTCTGCTGGTTACTGATCCACAGTCACGCAGGATTTTTCTAAATAACTAAAGTCAAACCACAATACTACATTAAATCAATAAATATTTGAATCCTGTAGACTATACGTGGTTACTTCCAACTTTTCTAAAACCCTGCTAAAAATCTACTTTCAAACAATTCCCCCCACCTTATTCAAACAAATCTTAGCTTTGTCTTGAAAATAACACCAAAGTGGCAACGCACCACGTTCGTACGCACCGAGATTAATATTAATTTGCATGGGAACTGTTTCTTACTAGGCATTACCAACACACCTATTTTCTCCCTGTTTTGACTCATATTTACTTTAAAACCAAATATTATAATTTATAGACAAAATTTATGTAAAAGGCCAATTTAAACTGAAATATAATATTTTTGTGTTAAAAGAAGTTTAAAATGCTGGTGATAGTGATATTTAGGAGAAAAAAAACCAAACACTTCGTACATAGCAAACATAGGTCGTACATAGCATACATAGGTCGTACATAGCAAACATAGGTCGTACATAGCATACATAGGTCGTACATAGCATACATAGGGTGATTTTTCCAAAGTTTCGATTCAAAAAGCGTGAGGTAACCGTAAATGGCATATACCCTGCCATTGAAATAATTGGCGGAACATTGATGTGTGTGCTAATATACGTGTGAACTTTACTGTGTGAAGGTGAGTTCCACGTCCACGAAAATCTCGGAGTTCACGACTGCCATCGAGTGGGAGGAGGCGAGGGCGGCGGAATTGGAGAGCTACGCCAGGCAGCTCATGTCGACGACCTTCAAGGACCTGGTGGAGTCGGACGATCTCCTCGAGTTGAAGGTGTTCGTGGAAGACACGTACGAGGCTGTCATCGCTAAGAATGAGAGTAACCTGAAGATTATAGACATGAAGGCAGCCATAGAAGCCCGATACGACCAGGTAATTAATTGAATACTATAATTTATAGAGTAACTAACTACCTGGAACTTTTCAGACATTTCTTTTAACGTTTGAAAGTACATTCGAGTTTTTCAATATCAGCGATAAGTATAAGTCATTTACAAATCAAGATAACGTATTATAATATCAACAACATATCGTTGAAACAAAAAATAAATCTGTTTTATGGAAAGGTCAAATTCATAAAAATAAAGGATCATTAACATATTAGTATGAAGTGTCATTCTAAGTTTCTTTCTGAAGACAAATTAATCAACACATTCAAATCTGTACTCATGAAAAACCAAACTATAACAAGGTCAATCAAAGATAATATTCCCAGGTACATATTTAATGGTGTTGAACAATTTAATTCATACACAATAACTATTGGTTTTAATTTTACATTTAAAAAATCTATTTCAGATTCAGCAAAATATATTTATGAGCATTGCTACTCTAAATTGCTCGCGGTATTGGTTCAAAAAATCACTAACGAAACAGCGAAGTCTTGGCATGTGTGCAACTCCCATTAAACGCAAAGTTTCTTGTGGTCTTGTATCTTGTATCGTATTGTATCGCTGAGGCATCTCGAAGAAATTGTGGCAACATTAGTAGACAAAGTCTGTGAGAAGAAATGTGTGTTCTAGTAGAACAGTACGGGAATGCATTACGATATAATATGAATTATTCGAAGAAAGTCCCCTGCACTTAAGGATACTTGAAAGTATCTCCTATAGGGGCCATATATAAAAAAACAATTAAAAATATGTATTTACTATAGCATAAAAATTTGGCAATCATCCATATGTGTGCGTGTAGATAAAAGATTCCGACGCAGATACACTTGTTCGGAGTGCGAAGGGAAGGACTACATATGCCCTATATTCTGCATTTATATAATCGATAATGAGCATTGCATTAAATGTAACTAATTATTAAAATAATATATGGGATATATGTAATGTGTGTCGATTTATGCAGGGAGTAACCGAGGTGTAGACAACTGCAAATTGAAACAATACAAAAAGTCCATATGATAAAAAGTCTTATAAGCAACGGTTCCCACTGTAAGGCCTACCAAGGTTCTTCTGGCATTATTGATAACCAAACTTGATAAACCTCTATTCGTGTCACTCCAGCCCGACCACTGTGCCACCAGTGATCCAGAGGTGCTCGAAATGTCCAGCTTGCATCTGAATGAATGTCTGCACAGTCAGATCAGTGAATGTCTGACACATTGAAACCCCCAGGTGTATCACGGATGAGCTGGCAACCTTGTTCCACACGCTGGCGAAGCATTGCAATGTCCTAAACATGTGTTGCATAAACAATGGTCTTGAGATGTCCCCACAGGTAATAATCCACTGGACTCAGAACAGGTCAACATGCAAGCCAGGCAAGACCCATTCACCTGTGCGGGAACTGCTCATCAAGATAGGCTCTGGCCACACTACTGAAGTGTGGAGGCGCATAGTGCCTGGACTACGAGCGGTGTGACAGATTTAAAGTGACATCCTCGAGCAGCACATGTAACTGTTGCTGCAGAAAATTGCAGTATGATTGGCCTGTCAAGTGTTTCGTGTCCATCGTGCATTGGATATCAACAGTGAACACAAACTCCACGTTCGTATCTACCGCACACTGGGCACAAACATTGGGTGTACCGACTACCAACAGTACACACTGTGACATGAATCCGTAACTCGGGAATCATCGAACCTAGGATGTCTGGTCATACGAACATTCTGTTTTGAGGTGGTCTGTCGACACCACGGTTACTTCCCACATAGATCGGCTCTCGCTGCTTGTACAGTTTGTTGTAAGTTCTGTAACTATAAGTGATGTGTGCGCTGTACAGCTGATGCTGCAGCTGGAGAAGTTTCCCCGGAGCACTGTGCGTGAGGTGCAGCGACACGTCCTCGCGACTAACGAGAGGGAGCTGCAGGCCTCGAGTGCTGCCGCCGTCAAGGCTCAGCTGACGCAGAGGCTCGTGAGGCGCCTCATGAAGGCCCTGGAACCACCCTTCGTCAAGGTGGGCAAGCCCGTGCACTTCCGGTCGCCACCGCCCAAGGCCAAGAGGAAGCCCAAGCCCAAGCCCGCCGAGCTCACCCAGAAACAGAAGGACTTCTTGCAGTTCTTCACCGAATACTGCCAGTACACTGATTCTGTTGGCACGTTCATTGATGACTTCTGATATCAACATTCATTGATGGCTTCTAATATCAACATTCATTGTGTAACTATGTGGCCAATCCTGCAACTGCCCGACAAAATTATTCTGAAGGAAAATTCGTTAAACCTAAAAATGAAAAAAGTTGTAACACTCAACATAACTGCCGTTTCAATACCATGATTAGTTAAGCAATAAATGAGTTCATATGAAAATTGTATTCTGAAAATGTGTATCGTATTATCATCTTTTTTAATTAATAAACTTTATTTAATGATCTTTGAACGTTCCCTGATGCTTCGCTACTTTCATTTCAAACGAGTAAGCATTTTCATACCTCATATATTTATATTTATTATGTATAATTAATAAGCCAGTGATTGGGGCACAGCATCATTATTGAAGTTATGGGCAGCCAACTGCTCTGCTTGAGGAAATATCTGTTGTTCCCTTCTAACATGAAGAATGGTTGACGCAACATGTAGCAGGGATTGGGAAGTGGCGAAATAAGGAAGGGAGTCTCATGTATGTGATATACTATAAAAATAAATCCTTCAGCAAGACCAAAAACTTCTAATATTACACTTTCTTGGGATTTTGGCAATAAAATAATTTTTGTATAATTGTATTTTAAAACTCATTAGTGCAGATCCACTTTCGTGAATGGAAGGTTTAATATATATATATGCCTCCTCAGTAGCTACCTGCGAATAACATACTTGAATCGCCCTTTAAGTACCAGAATGTCTACTCACAGACACCAGGCTAATAACCAAAGGAATATTGAAGGAGTGTATGTAGGGTATTAAAACATAGCTGTTATAAAACTTTTTTTAAATCACGTGGCACTGTTGATGGATTAAAAAGTTCGAAATATAAGTTTACCAGTTTATTGGCAGATAGCACTGTAAATAGTAATTTTATTTTGATTTCACACTAGAGTCAACATTACGCCGACACATAGTCATGAACTTATTAATTATTAAGAATTCCATAACTTCTTATTTTCGACAGCACATACTTGCTAACAATTCTGGTCTCGAAGTGGGAAGACAAATCACGGTAGTTTACAGTTGTCAGGTATTCAAAACAGGCTGAGGGTAGAGAGAAGAAGCCGACTGGCCGTAGACGTCAAAAGAAGCGTGAACATGTTTATTTTGCTTTGTTTGCTAGCGTGTTAATATGGATCTATATACCACTTTAATTAAAGCGTGCATTGTGTTTCCTGTACAGAAGACTTCAATACACGAAGTTCAAGAGAGTACAGGACTCTGTTCACCGAACTTCCACAAAAACTTGAGATAAGTCTTGGTTGTGACTACTGGAGCAGCGTAAATAAGTTGAGAGGTTGTAGTAGGCACTCAGCGAAGTCCGGAGCACCAGTGAGGGCGAAGTGGGTGGAGATGGAACAGCGGCGGAGTGCCTTGAGAATAAACCTGCCAGTCACTGACAACGTCCACCACGTTTTCCCACATGCGAGAATCCGAATGACCACGCCGAGATTCAAACCCGATTCGCCTTGGTGGGAGGCGAATAGTCTGACCACCACACCCTGAGGTCTCATTGGAACAAAGGAGAGAAAATTACTTTGACCATTTGCAATTTGAGTGCCCGGTCTAGTTACTTTAGCTCAATTGGATATTAATAGAAATACGAGCCCTTAAAATTTATTATTTTAAAGTATATTAATTTTTGTAAAATATCAGAATCGAAGTGAAACTAAGTTACAACTCTCCAAACATTGTTTTATGTTATCGGAATCTTCTCCTGAAGAGCAAAAACTCACTGATACCTCACCCTGTAATGAAAATAACAGGAATGGCCACCATTTTTTTCAAGAAACCTATTTACCGCCAGTATTTATGAACATTTGACGCCAGTTTATTGAGAAATATGATATAATTTACAATAAAATGGTCCTCTTGTTGTAACTGCCCAGGACCGACTGTTTTCGCATAGAACGCACACAAAACGTCCGGCGGCAGCGATACAGTTAAAGGCGCGAAGGCAATACCGACATTGCAAGGGCATCACACACTGACTGTCACAAAGAACAAGCACAAAGCTGCAGTATTGGAAGCATTTTAATGTATAGTATATGTTGTTTACAGTTAGTGTTAAAAATGACCTATCCACTGTGCCGTAGGCACAACAGCATATCATAGACGCGTGTAGGTAGTACTCCCTATCCCTGCAGCCGAAGCTTTACATGAAAACGGCGAGTCCTGGACAGTTGCAATAAGAGAACTGTTTTGTTAATTAGGTTTTACTTCTCAATAAACCAGCATCAAATGTTCACAAATCCTGACAGCAAAAAGTTGCATGTAAAAAAATATATTTAGGCCACCCCTGCTATTATCATTACGTTTTTCAAACGTAACAGCCGAATTCGCCAGTTTGTGTAAGCGAAGCCCAATCGCCTACATCACCAACTGGGAACCTGTAGTTCATCCTTCAAGAGCGAAAGTCCTTCGGAATAGCAAAACTTTTAATCACACTGGTGTGAAAAAAAAAGGACGAGGTGGAGAAATGAATATAACACAAGAACAAACAGGAGGAACCGACCGAAAGACGAATCAGGAGATCGCTTAGGGTACGGTAGGGTATGCCAATATACGCAGCATGTCATGGTAGGGCATGTGTATATATGCAGTATGATGTACTGTGAGCGTGTGCGAAGGGCATGGACCACGAGCGCGGTGTAACCTCAGCATTGCACAGTGCACGTAGGGTTGAGCAACGCCGAGTTGCTGCGTGATGTCTGATATGGTAAACAAATAGTCCCTTCAGGCAACATCTGAACGTGTTTACCCGTGGTCGATGCATTGAGAAGTTAGAAGAAGGTCGTAATGTGTCTAGTGTGGTAGAGGAGTTCGGGAGTGTACACAGCATCCTATCACGAGCTAGGATGGCAGTGATCGCTCACTAACAGCCATGGTGATGGGGGACCGGTATGTTGTCCTAGAGGCAAGGAGAGATCGACGACAGACAGTAGGTGAATCACAAGACACAGGCAACGTATTACTGGAGGCCACTGATGCTTACCTGTCAGAGATGGCATTTGCTGTGCTGCCAGGTACACAGGGACTTGGGAGCACAGCAATGGGGTCGGTGGCTCTTTATTTACGAGAGCTGATTTAGACTCGCTAGAGATGCCGGACGTCTATATGTGTGGAGAGAGCGGGGAACACGCAATCGCCTCTTCAAAATTGCTGAAAGGTGCCGGTTTGCAGCTGGCGAAGTTCTCGTTTAGAGACGCATAACGCACATCTTCCAAGGAGGTTAATTCACAGATGACTGCGTTTGTACCGAGGTTCTTCATCCTGACGTGCGTCTTTACTGGAGTGCTGTGGGCCCTGAGTTCCTCTTCATGTACGTCAACGCAACGTCTCATTGTTCAGCGGCTTCCGCTGAGCTGTTGGAGAGTGAAGCTATTCGCCGTATGGGTTGGCCTCCACGGTCCCCAGACCTAAATCCAATATAAAATGCGTGGGACGTTGTCAGGAGACGCTCGAAAGCACATCGCTATCCACCAGTAACGACTCCACAGGTATGATCGGCGCTACAAGATGAATGTGCCATTGTGCACATCCTGCACAGCAGTCAGGGGTGATCACATCCCCTACTGAGGACTGCAATTTCCTTCCCTGTTGCCTGCCGAATGGAGGTTTTTCTCTTTTATCCTGCTGTGTTTGTAATCCTCTTATAAACAAAGGTCCTTTTTATACTTTAGTTTTCTTTTTTTTTGGTCGGTGGTTACCTTTCCAGTATTCTCACAACACGAGATGTTGTGGTATGGGTTGTACGTGCGTATTTGAAACACTGCTGCGTGTGTAACATGTGAAAACCTGTGACAGGTTGTTCGCACAACAAGTATATGTTGAGGTACGCTGAATAAGAAGACAACTCTTTGGTTGTCTGTAACTGAATTTGTTCTTCCAGTACTTCAAGAATCAATTATACTAATATTTGCGATGCGAATTACTGTAATAAAATACTAATAATTTTTTTAAAACTGTTACTATGTAATAAAATATACAAAACCGACTTCAATTAGCCATGCATGAAACAAAATTTACTTAATTAAAAATCTTTGGATTACACATAAAACGAAAGTAAACGTCACAGTACGAATAAATGTAGAATTTCGATAAAAAATTTCAGAATATTGCTGTGTAGGTAAAATAATTTTGGCGCCAGGCGACAAAGAAACAATGACCGACATAAAACACTATGTTACAAAGCTATAAACAACTAGCGCAAAAAGCAAACGTACGTTTTATAGCAGGAATGTATTTATTTAAAAATCACCAACATAATTTTTTTTTACACTGAGGGTGTATTACAAAAAACTGGAATGCCCACAGGGAGTTATTGACATTTGCGTGGTCGCCTCTCTCTGCGTCATTTGGTTTTTTCATGAGACGCCAGCGTCCAGCTCACCGCAAAGTGGCGCCGGGACGGAATTATTAAAGCTATCGACGCAGGACGAACAGACCGCGCCGCCACAGTTCCAGCGTCAATAGCCGAGTGGACTGAGGGCGCTGCAACTAACATTGATTGGTTCAATGAGTGCTTCCCCCTCGCCCTCACCACTGGTCAGCACTTTCCAACGGCTCTCTCGCACCGACAACTTCCAGGCACAGCTGCCTGCTGTTCCGTCCGTTGTCGTATACCATGTTTGTGGAGAAGTGAGCACTTTTGAAAAGATATCACTGCCCATTAAGGTGGCCGCCTGGGTAGGCCACCGAACGGCGTGCAGAGTTCCAGTAGTAAACGTTTGATTAAAATCCGTCCAACGCCGACGTGTCTGAGTGAGGTCTGCTTGCGAATAGCACTTAAGAAATGTTACGCGTCTGTATACGTTTTTTAGTTCCTCCATTTCTCTCTAACGCATATCTCTGTGACAATGAAAATGGCTTGAACGGGTGTTTTCACGGTTATTTTTAGGTATGAACATTCCGCTACAAAACATTAAAAAAGGTTTAGCGACATACATCAAACAATTATTTTTATTATTACGTCAAAATTTAAAGCCTTATAAATGCGCGTTATTGACGGCAAGCCTGCACGCCAGTTCAGTACTTTGCGCATAGAGGCGATGAGAGAGTTGATGCGCATGTCTCGGTCGCCCCTAGTGCTCCCATGCTTTTAGGCCTCAGTCGTGCAAAATTCCTTCAATCAAGCGGCCACCTTAACTGCATTAATGCTACCGTAAACACTGGCGTTCAGGATACCAGTTATGTTGGCAACAAATGACGTCAAATATTTCTAAAACTTTACGTTGTGTTGTGAGTGAAGTTTTTTAAATTTACGCAAAACGTTTTGTTCTTTTTTGTATTACAAACATTACAGTACGAACTGGCATATAAATAATACATTTATGTTTCTATAGGTTTCATGTTTTCACTCAGCTGACGCACGGAGAAGTCATCAGGCACCTAGCAACGTTTTACTAAGGTTATTTCTACTGCAGGTTCGGAATTAAACGTGATTTATTATGGGAGAAATTAGCGCAGGGAAACTTCCGACCACTAGGTGCGCAGCATTCCAAAAGGTAACGGTTAATTAAATTTTAGCTACGTGAATTATAAAAGAGAAAGTTTTTATTTAATTACGAAGTTATTTTATATTTGATTTATGATTGTTGCAATAATCCTGTATTTTAACGTGTAAATTAGAGAAATTATGGTCCCTTGCTGACACTAGCGGTTACTTAGTGGGAAAAATTTTCCCTTCGGCAAACTTTGAAAAATTGATCTTCCCAACACGTAGTAGAAGTAACCTTCGTTTTACATATGGCGAAGAATACAAAATAAGGAGCAAAGTAAATCTTGAGAAGAGCTTCCAAAGGTGTTCTCTTTACCGTCGGAACAGAGAGAAGTAGCAAGCGCTTAATTTCAGCGACCAGCTAAACCACACACTTGACACGAAATAGACCGATATTTGTGTTATGCGCATGCCCTACGCTGGCTCAAAAGTTGCCAAAAAGAACAGTCAAAATCACGCCTTCAAACAATAATGTTCCGTTTGTTTACACTTGATTTCAAAATTAAACCGTTCTTATTACGAAAAAAATTATAACTCTTGCAATTCGAGTACATCACACTTCCGCTACAACTTAGCCAAATGTATGGTATTAACATGCCAAAGAGCCTTAAGTAGACAATATGCTAACCTCAGTGCAAGCCATGTGGTTTAGACAATACTGTGACGGGAGCAAAGCTGTTCGCTGATGGGGTATATTGTTGGATACCGCACAGCTGGCGTGCACATCCCGTATTCGTTCTACGAGTTAATCAAACGAAGAGTCAGTTGTTGGTTGTGCATTAGCTGTCATGCTGTGTGTATCTGGTCTCACTCTGCTGAACTCAGCATTTTTTTAAATACACTTTTTAAAACATTTCCCCACCTGAAACTATGCGCAATTTAACTTACAGTGAAACTGGCAGTGAAATAAGGTAAACCGCTTATATTTTAAGGTTTTTATTAAAACTCAAGTCATTCGTTTGGTACCCATTGAAAACAGAATTTTGTTATTTTAAAGCATAAATCGAGTAGGAATTGTCATACATTTGTTACGTTTCTAACAACTTGGCAGAGTGCCAATAAACGCGTCGAAACTAGGCGCGAAGTCCGTGGTAGTAACTGTATGACAGGCTGTAGAAGGATGCAAACTAAGATGAACCAGAAAAAAAGTCATATAATCAAAACTGTTAAAATAACAACTAATGAACTAGAGGAGGCAGACATGTGGCTGATATAGACTAAACAATGAATTGAGGAAAGAAGACAGGAACACAGTCCCTGTCGGAAACCGCATATTTAAGTAATATTTTAGAGAATTTCGTAACTCAGACGAAGTACTGTTCATGGCTGGATATCATTATTTTTGTAACAACATTAAGATTTGACAATACGCCGTTTTGCCGTTTTATATTTTGTTGGGGTTGTTTTTGTATCTTCCACCGCGTCACCGCGGTATCACATGAATTATAACAAAACACAAGTTTCGAGATAATTGTAAACACCTGAGATTTAGTGCTTAAATAGTATGATAGATGTTCAGCTTCTTTGTGCATACTCTCCTACTGCGTAAATTTCCTCTGTCCTGTATGTATTCTAAGGTTGCCGTGCTGCTTTGTGTTAAGCCGTGTTTCAACTGCGCAGGCGCGTCACTGCGCATGTCACAATCCTGTTACGCAGTCACCACTAACGGCACACAAGAGAGAAGAGGAATGGATATGTAGACAATATGGCCGAATACACAAGACCTCACTTATGAGAGACGAATAAAAGATGAAAGTTCCATGACGCTTAACTGATGTACGTGTACTCTTAGATCACGAGTGACACGGACTTTCTACCATTAACTGTCATTTTTAGTTCTGGCATTTTCCAAACTCCGCAAATGGGTTCAAATATGAACGAACAGCTTGACTGCAACACCAGTAAAATCTCTTGCCCAAGAAAGGCGGAATAAAGATGATATTCTGTTTTCATAACGCTAAGCGTTCCCGAATTTCGGCGGGCACGTGAATATGTGTAGGATGATAAAAAAAAATTACATTAATTTATGAAATTTAAGACAAAAGCTCTTAAAACGTTCTAGATATCACCTAGGAAACTAACGAAGCCAATTTATTTCCAAAGTACAGATTATATACAAGCGAGGTCCGAGGTGCCTAGTTGACGAGCTGTAATCTCGTTGCCCTCTCTCCCCGGTGAGNTACTAAATTACATAAGAAGAAGTTACGGATATAACTAATAAGCCTACTTTTCGCTAAATGAATGAAAATAGTTTTGATGAAATTTTAGAAAGGGTAGTCTCATTGACATCGATATCATAACAGATGAGACCGGAAAGAAATACAATACTAGCGAAACAAATACAAGTAAGCGCGTGCTTTATCCGGGACTCGAACCCAAAACACCTTGTATTGTAAGCTGAGGTGTAACCAACTGCATGACGGAGAAGTCGAATTTGGAGCATCAAATTCGGTTGTATTGAGTCTAAAGCTTTGGTAGTCTGGGTTTACGCACCTCAAATATTTAAAGGGATATCGTTTTGAAAACAAGTGCATGAGTCACTTCAACAATGCAAGTTAACACGGCCTACCGTACAACTACTTGTGCAAAGATGATGGAAAGAGGTTGACTGGTTGCCGAGATAGAATATAAAGGCTTTGTTTTCTTATTTGGCGTTATCGTTCTGTATAGGCATATCTGATTTTTCTAATAAGTACAGTCAGCATACAAAGATTGTTTGAATTTTGTCAAATTATCATGTAGATATGGCGAACTTCTCTAAATAATTTATACTGCACCCATTTTGAAAGTTTTTGACACACTTAAATTATGTAAGTTTACATGTCCTATTGTAGTACTACCTGTGTGGAAAATTGGGTGGGAGTTAGTTGATTGGTTCCCGAGCTATGGCATAAAAGCTCCATTTTCTCATATATTACAATGTTTATTAATAGAGGAGAAAACTGATTTGTATTGGCAAATTCGATGATAATCATAGATAATGTTACAAATAAAGTTCGGTTGAAATGGTTTGGGACATATAGCATACTTAACGAAAATATTTACAATAGTGTTATTTTTAATACACGTGACTACCTTCTACATTTGATTTTTGGNATAGCATACTTAACGAAAATATTTACAATAGTGTTATTTTTAATACACGTGACTACCTTCTACATTTGATTTTTGTGACAGATACCGCACTCGCACAAAGTTAAGTACAAATTGTTTTCATTGTGCCGTAAAAATAACATACAAAAATAATATATTTATATTCCCGCCATTTCGAAACGAGCACCAGACNATAGCATACTTAACGAAAATATTTACAATAGTGTTATTTTTAATACACGTGACTACCTTCTACATTTGATTTTTGGGACAGATACCGCACTCGCACAAAGTTAAGTACAAATTGTTTTCATTGTGCCGTAAAAATAACATACAAAAATAATATATTTATATTCCCGCCATTTCGAAACGAGCACCAGACCCGCTTAAAATATGCCAGTTTAAAGGGGCCAGTGAAACACTACTAGTTAGCCAATTTTGGTAGGAATCTGTTGATTTTTTCCCGAGATATCACAAAAAAAAAATAGTTTATTCGTGTTGTCCTATCTTACAAATAGGTAGACAAAATAGGCTCAGGGTAGTCGCATTTAATGGCTGTAATGGATATTGCCAGCATACAAAGTTATGTTGAAATATGTTACAGGTTTTAATATATATATATATAATAGTAATCTTAAAATGTTTATATTGCCACCATTTTAAAAATAAGTGTCTGGCTTACTAAAATATGTCAGTTTACATGATATACTGTTGTATTACTTGACTGCTAAATTTGGCAGAAATCAGTTGAATGCTTCCCGAAATATGGCACAAAATATATATTTTTCATGTGGCGTTATCTTAACAAATGGCTGGAAGAAGATATGGTTTGACACATCTGATGTTCGCAATATATACTTTCAGTATAAAAATGTTTGGACGAAATTGGTCAAACGATGCGGTAGATATATCAAATGAACCTTAAAATATTTACGTGGCTGCCATTTAAAAAAAAAAGTGCTTGACTTATTTAAATTGCATATATTATGTCCTCTAAACAAACATTTCTTGTACGCCAAATTTGGCAGGAATCAGTTAAATAGTTCCCGAGACATAATATAATAGTTTTATTTTCTCATGTTGCACTATTTTAGAAAATAACGGACCAATAAAATCATCGCCATGTAATTTCAATGCTTTCATCGTGCAACTGTTAACCTACAAAATTTGGTTAAATTCTATCGAATGGTTCCCGAGATATAACACAGAACTCTAAATAGTAACATTGCCGCCCTTTTGAAAAAAAGTACTTGGCTGGAGAGAAAACTATTTATGTCGGATGTGCTTACTAAATACTACATGTGGACCGAGTTTGGTGAAATTCGGCTTGCGTGGTTAAAATCTAAGGGGGAGGGGGGCATTGTGACATTCATTCCAGACAGACATCCAGGTGATTGCATAAGCGCGTATCATTGCTTCGGAAAGTCGGTTAAAAACTGCCGCACCAACACCGAGACGTCGAAATGAAGCGGAACTTTACACGGATATTGGAAATTACACCAATTTCTAATGACAACATCATATCAAATGGTCAGGCTATTCTGCCAAAATTGTGTAGCTTTGGTACAGTGCTGCACCATCCATAACGTGAATACTATGGCATCGTGGGCTCATAGAGACACTTAAGGTTATCCATACGATTGTTGCAACTGCCGCTCCAAAAGCAGACCCGTTGATGGCTCTATACATGTTGTACAGGCGACATGTCTGGAGACCGAGTTGGCCAAGAAAGGGTGTCGACAGAATGAAGGGGTCTCTGGGAGAAAGATATGTGATGTATGTGGACGGTCATTGTCCAGATGGAAAATTGTCCGCTGGACATCACACACCATGAAGGGTAACACATGATATTCCAGACTTTCCTGGACCACTATACTGTCAGTATTTACCACCAGTTTTGTTGCTGTGTCGGTAATCTTAAAGGCTTGATCTGTGCCTTCATACTCGAGTGCGGTTGACATCTTATCCAGACAAATTTTTGATCCGTCATTATTAAATATGAAACATTGCCATTTCTCAGCCGTCCATTCCACCCAATTACGACAAACTGTAAACGAAGTCTCATTATAAGGGTGTCACTGGAAGCGTTACGGCCGACGATAATTCAAGTGATGGCTCTGAATGTCTCTGGATGACGGGAAGATGCACTGTTGTTTCAGTGTTTTATTGGACGATGAAATGTTCCTCTCTTCTGGTGGTCATTCTTGGACACCCAGAACCTTCTTTGCATGTGCTTCATCGTGTTACCACTTCTACCAACACAGTCGCTCTGTTCGGTCTCAGCGATCCAACTGGCAGGCAGTTCGACGGAACGGCCACCCTGCCTCCCGTAAACCAAAGATTCGCCCTCTTATACTCTGTAAGTTGTCCATACCTTTGTCTACTGCATGACCGTGGCATGCAAGATTCAGTGATGGCAATTTTGTCAGGTTTGCAGCAGTTTCAAGCGTGAGTTTGTATACTTACTTTCGCCTACTGCAGATAAATCGTTCTCTGCGTGGAAACTTTATAGCAGTGAGTGGACATAATGTTGTGTATGAGTAATGCGTCAGACTGTCTCGAGCCGGGTAGGCGTGGCTAAATCAAGTTTCAGCCAATGACTTCAATTCATATATATTTCATACTCTCCCCAAGACGAACATTCTGCTATTTAGAGATACTGTGGATAGGCATTCTTGTTTTCACCTAACCACATTTACGTTTCTAATCGATGTATTCAGCGGGTAGTCGAGATAAAAGTAATTCAATTAATATCAGAAATATTGCTTTCTACAACCACAGCATTTTAACGAATGTAAAGAAGGTAATATTTTTCCCGTAATTTAAGTTGCACAGTAAGTTTAATTAATAATTAGAAANATTTTAACGAATGTAAAGAAGGTAATATTTTTCCCGTAATTTAAGTTGCACAGTAAGTTTAATTAATAATTAGAAAATTATTATTTTTGTACTTGTATTATTTCTGGCATAGTATTCGGGATTGTGAATGTGAATTTGACATAGAAAAAGCTTTCTATGCTTTGTCTTTCCATTTATACTTCGGCCCTGTTGTGTGTGACCATGAACTTTCGCGGAACTTAACCCTGGCAAAGCTGAACTTGAAAATCTATATTCGAATAATCAAGAAAACACTTTCTAACATATTCAAACAATGTTTGGTTTTTACTTTTTTATTTTCATACGGGAACTTATTAACGCACTTAAAAATTTTGTAGTAATGACTTCAAAATAATTATTTTTAAAGGAACAAATAAAATCATTTTTTTAAATATTTAACATAACAATTTTTAAAAATATACGTTTAGTGTTATATTAACGCACCAAATATATAGACACATCACCACTAAGGGCCACTTAAAAATTACTCCCCCTTCCTTCTCCATCGTCTCCAGTGCCCTCTTCATCCATCTTGCTCCATGTGTGCGACCGCTAGCTGAGACTTCATTCTCTCCGATCACATATTAGCATAGCATAGGACATATTATTTAGGCATGTGTGGGCCCAGGTGTAATCTCGGTGCATATAATACAAGACACATTAACCTGCTGATGTAGTTGGCTTCGCTAACTATCTGTATTCACGTAACTATGTCATATTGGATTCCGGAACACTAAACTTGATATCTGTAACTTTCATCAAATTTCAAAATNGTATTCACGTAACTATGTCATATTGGATTCCGGAACACTAAACTTGATATCTGTAACTTTCATCAAATTTCAAAAATTTTCTGCATTTAATTGGCGAAATTATAAAAACATCACAACAGAAAAAATTATATTCTGCGAGATCTCTCCGTAATCTGAGATACTGTTCAAGAACAAACATTTTGTTCTACATTTGAGGATATTTTACGGTTTAGTAACACATCTTTGACAATCAGTTGACAAATAACATAGATCGTGTTTTTTTTAGCATGAAAATGGTAATTGAACTTAAAATTTTAATTCTGTAAAATGTCAAGAAGTTATTTTAATACACAATTTGGTTTCAACTAAACTGTCCCTTTAATTCATAGCAGGTGCATGTTGCTATTTCGTTATCTGACACTTGATTCATCTGCGATAATGGCATAACTTCTAGTTATTTTTACTTTAAATTTTATCTGAGAAGTTTAAATTGAAATACGATCAAATGACGTAACAAATTTTTAATAAATATATTTCATGGCATATTAATAAATATAAAATTTATTTTAGCTGCGTCCTACCGTATTAATTTTTAGATTTGTACAAGAAAGGTTTCAAAATTCCTGTAGCTAGTAAAATTATTTTTTTTAAAAAGGCTTTCCTCCATTATCCCAGCATATTTGAGACTCTTTTTCCTCATGAGAACGACACAGGATGTGACATGCAGACGATGTTATAGAAGAGAAGTGGGCATACTTCCTCTACCCTCTGCATGTTGGCCGTGTGCCGAGCACTTGCGCGCAGGTTTCAAGTCGGGAGCGAGGGATAGCCTCTTCAGATAGCTGCTGATGCATCCTACTCCACGTATTCCACTTCATACTTCCTGTTTTACATCCTCATTACTATGCAGTGATCCCGAAATGGCTGAACGAGCTCTGTGCAAGTGGTTTCACGAACGAAGCAGTTAGCACTGTGACACATTTTAAAATTTTTGGCAGAATGATTGCAACATTTAACTCTGCTGGTAACGGCTGGAGCGATACGTCTTTGTTCTTCTACAAGACGAATCAAAAAGTAATATTCAATCTCCACAGCGTAAAAAAAACTTCTGCGGGAAATTTATACCTTCCCGGGTTTAATTTAAATACTCATGCAATTGAAAGAACTGGCCATATAAACTAAACGACGTGGAACTTTATTTTCCTTCATAGTTTGCCGTCAGATAGACTTTGGTAATAGAATACCGTTTCCAGAATTTCGACAGGGAGGAAATTTTACTGTTTCCATAATAATGTCAAGTAGCTATATCGTATTGTTACAAATTCTTTCCCCTGATCACAAAACTAATTTTGCACACCTGCTACTAGTTCTTAATAGGCTGACTTTGGAGATGGAAGGTAATGAGGCATGATACATCAACTTAACTGCTGTAATTAGCAGCGAATATGGGCCACAGATTCGTGGCCATTTTATGACATTAATTGCTACAATCCTGGCGTTTGGTACAGGTGTGTTTTCTTAGTGAAGTTGAAACGAGAGCTTGGGTGTGAGGCTC
Source organism: Clitarchus hookeri (assembly GCA_002778355.1). Taxonomy (NCBI): domain Eukaryota; kingdom Metazoa; phylum Arthropoda; class Insecta; order Phasmatodea; family Phasmatidae; genus Clitarchus; species Clitarchus hookeri. The sequence continues at coordinate 53,892 of NQII01002073.1, forward strand.
AGGTGGCGTGCGAAAGTAGAGCTTGCTTCAGGAGGTCGTGGATTTGTTGCTCACGTCAAGTGCGTGTAAAATGTAGACTGAGCAGAAAAGCATTAAAACATACACGTGTCATTATGATTTATTTCTGCCAAGATTAAAGAAAGAATCTCAAACAAAGCTGTAAATTATATACATTTGTTAAAGGTACCAGTATTAAATTCTTTCTTTTAAGTAAAGCAAAGTTTCGAGATGACATGCAGTCTCAAAACTTTATGCTATACGTGTGTAATCATAAAAATGCAAAGGGAGCATCGTTATTCCTTGCAACAAGTATTCATAACAAATTTTATCATCACAGCATAGACGTACAAATTTATTATTTTCGTCTACCTCCTCTTTTCTCGGTGTTTTGTAAGGAAAAATTACCATTTTCTTTCTATTTGTAGCTGACGTATTCGTATCTGATTCTGTTCACTTTATTTATTTAATCTTCAAGTACAGCGTTCGTGGTCTCCCCATTGCTGCCCGGTNTTTATTTAATCTTCAAGTACAGCGTTCGTGGTCTCCCCATTGCTGCCCGGTGGCGCAGAGCAATCCTGATTACTCTACTAGAATAAGCAGAAACTTTGAGAATACGGCTGGGTAATTTTACCACTTAGGCATATAAAAATGTATGAATGCACGATTTTAAAAATACGAATGTTCATATAGCAAATCANGTGTTTTGTAAGGAAAAATTACCATTTTCTTTCTATTTGTAGCTGACGTATTCGTATCTGATTCTGTTCACTTTACTTATTTAATCTTCAAGTACAGCGTTCGTGGTCTCCCCATTGCTGCCCGGTGGCGCAGAGCAATCCTGATTACTCTACTAGAATAAGCAGAAACTTTGAGAATACGGCTGCGTAATTTTACCACTTAGGCATATAAAAATGTATGAATGCACGATTTTAAAAATACGAATGTTCATATAGCAAATCANGTAATTTTACCACTTAGGCATATAAAAATGTATGAATGCACGATTTTAAAAATACGAATGTTCATATAGCAAATCATTTAGAATATAACTTTATTTTAATTTTGTAATTAAATTAAAAGTAATATATTTTTAAAATCATAAAGATTTGTATTAATCATTTAGCATATGAATATGAAATCTAAGAATTTGTAGAGTGACGTAATTTATGCTTGTCCAATAAAATGTTTAAAGATTTACTCATCAACCAATTTTTTTAAACAATCGTCTCAAATTGACTAGTAGAATTCATTTAAATCAATATTATTATAATATTTTATGTATAATGTTAATAATTATTCAGGCTGGTAACTGATGTGTAAATGGCAAGATTCATCACAGGCAAATATAAAAGAACTTCAATGTTATGTGAGATTTACCAGAAAATAAAATGAAAGTATCTAAAGGTTATGTAAACTGGAAACTGATCTGTGGAAAACAAACATATACCAAATTTTACAAACCATGTTAAAGAATATGTGAGACAAATAATTTTTTTTATGATGAACAAACAAAAAATTACTAAAGCCTAGGGTATTGTGTGTACTAATTATAAATTTCTGTAAATATAAAATTTTCAAAAATTATTTTTTAAATTTTAAAGTTTATGTGAGACATGAAATTATATGTAAATATCACCAATTACACAACGTTTTTATTAAATTATCAGCAGCTAAGACACATTTTAGAAGAATCAAAAGCGATAGCAATTTTATTTATTTTAATAATTGTATATTAATGAATGGTTGAATATAGGGTTACATGATATATTTTATATTAAATATATGATAAAATATAGAAAAAAGCATTATAAATGAGGGAAAGTAAACGATATAGTTTATAGTTACCACAAACATTCACATGATAAAGATATTGCTATTAGTAAAAGTGTTATAGGAAAGATATAAAATAAATATTTTTTATATAATTTAACTTATTTAAAATTATAGCATTTCAACAAATAAATGTTGCATGTGTGAGGACATAAATTCTAAAATAATTAATAATAAAAATAATAGTAAAAATTAAATTACTCAAAAAATTATCACAATAGTTAAAAAAAATTGTATTCAGTGTTAGATTGTTTGCATGAAATCTTATTCAAGAAGTTTAATGAATATTGTGAATACATATGTATATGTTGCATTAAAATGTATATCAGATAACTTAATGTCACGTATATAATTAAATTTATCTATATTTACTATACCACAATATTTCATAAAAGTCCCATTTGAATGTAAATTGTTCTGATAACATTGTGCTGTGTTTAGGTAAAATAACTCTATACTAAAGATAAACTTAAAAAAAATTACATNAAATTGTTCTGATAACATTGTGCTGTGTTTAGGTAAAATAACTCTATACTAAAGATAAACTTAAAAAAAATTACATTATTAATTTTTCAATTAATGCTTTTAACATATCATTTCCTCTTTGGCATATATGTTTTATAGAAAAAAACAGTTTATATATTACTTAGAGTGAGATACCTCAAGATAACTACACAATCTGGGATTCACGCTATCCAAACAATTTCGAAAGGTCTTAGTTTTCGCTTTTGTGCGGTTTATCTGAATTCTATATATTGCTATTCGAAAAAAAGATGAATACTTTTCCTTAACAAAATTATACATTTCATTATCTAATGCGGTATGTAATTGTTTTGTTAATTAAAATTTATATAAAATTAAAAAAAAAACATTGATTTTTTTTAAGCAGTTAAAATGCAGTTCTTAATTATATATTTCAGATGTTCACGCAGAGTGAGACTTTCCATAGGCCTTAACTAAATACGCTCTACTCTAAATGGCGTATAGATATTGAGCGTCGATCGCTACGTGTTACTGGTTTACATTAGTTCCCGCAGCGCTCGTGCTCACTTGCGCATATGGCATTCCGAGAAATATGGAAAAAGGGGGAGGGGGGGTGAGTGGCACCTCAGTACTTCTGCCAAGGGCGGCACGAGTATTCTTGTGGAGGACTTGTCGACTCGTGAGACACCGCCTTCCTGAAGAGCGCTTGTGGGACTCGTGAGATGAGTGAAACGAGGATTGAGTATGCAATGCGTTGTGCAGCACGAGAAGAAAACGGATTAATACAATGGGAAAACATCTCATCACGCCTGTGTTTCCTGCAATACGCTCAGGAGAATATCTCCCGGTAAGTAATGCAGATTGCCGGGTTTGAAATCAGGAACAGTAAACTTCAAGATGTGTAAGACAATCCGGTGTTCCCCAATCCGATAAGCGAGGAAAAAAAGTGTTAGGCCAGCACAAGAGCCATCTCCGTTTTGAACTTGCTGATTCGCTGAATTAAAGAATCTTAAGTTTTAGAAATCTTACCACGTAATATGTATGAGCTAGAGTTACTGGAACTGGAATTGTGGCAAAGCGTCCTAGCAAAATATTAAAAGTAATTTACTTGTTGTGTAATTTTGGGGGCATTTCTCAGCCCAGTAAAAAAATTCTGAATAGGCTTTCAGAAAAATAGAGCCCAATACTTCTCGAATAAAGTTGTACAAAAATAACCTTAACACTAGCAAGGGAGAACGACACAATTTTTAATTGAAATTAGAATAACAGAATTTTTCTTTAAGTGACTCATGGAAGTATTCATAATAAACAGAATAATTCAAACTTATGTAATGTTCAGTGACACAATGTTAGTATGTTTACAATTAAGCTTGGAAAATGTTACACTGTTTCTTTTAGTGGCAATACTTATTTAAATATAATAATAGTGAGGACTGATAGTATCTAAAAACTACGACATATGGTAGACGGACACACTGGAACAAATTTTGTTAATGGATCATTGAAAATATTGTCGGAAGCACGTGATAAATTGTCTTAAAAATTGCGGAAAACGTTTACAGTCGGAGCCGGCTACGTAATGTGAGAATTATATATATAATAAATTACTGACACAAAAGTAGAACTGCAAGTTAATATGAATGCACACCATGGCTGGGTGTGTAAATATTGCAGTTGCAATTATCTGTAACGTGGCCACCAGAGTGCGGTAGTGGTTCCACCAAGAGTATTGCACTAGTGTTATAAGGCGTGTGCAGGCACATGCAAAACACTGCACACACTTTCCAAACGCATGCAGATCCATATAAAACATATGCAGATGCATGAAAACAAGACAGTGTATTAAGTGTGCGCAGCAAGTATTCACTCTGGTTAACACCGGTTCCTGGTTGTCTTCAGTTCATTACACTGCGCTCTTCAAAGTGATAAAATCCCGCTGGGCAACTGAACGTGTTTCTGGGTACGACTCATCCCTAGTCAAGTTTATATAAAAAAAAATGTTGTAGCACAAGAGGAAGCTTATGTTTTAAATCTTGCAACGTATAAGTCAATAAGCTCTGAAAACACGTAATAGATGAATTCCCTTTCTTAAAACAGACAACTTAGCTGGAACAGACAACTTAGCTGGAAAGTATCAGTGTTGCAGTCATCGTAAAGAAATAAATTGACTGAATTTTTTTTATTTTTGCGCCGCGAGAAATGTATGCGTTATACTCTAGTTTTGCCTTTTATTGTATAAACGTTGGCCTAGTGACTACGGTGGTGTGTCCAAACCTAAGTACAGGGGAATAAAAATATTATCGTGTGCTCAATTCCCAGGCTGCTTTTCTTTTAAGAGTAATCGCCCAGTGCGGGAAGCATTGCGTCTTAACTTAACGGACTGAATTATCGCGACTCCCACAAAGTTTATAAAATACACTAATGGCTATTAAAATTCCGCCATCAAGAAGAACATGAGTTATCACATACAGAGTTATTGTACAGAATATCCATCATACACAGTTGATCTAATTACTCTTGCAACTTAGTCTGACGTACTGAACATAGATAAATCAGTATTGTGTGGCCCCACCAGGGGCGGCAATAACCGCTGCTACACGACAGCGCACTGAGAAGGAGAAATTTGGGATGTCCGTCTGGGGTATATTCCTCCATGCTGCTTCGATGAATGCCCAATGTCCATCCGTTGTGACGCGGGTGAACTGTGGCAGGCCAGTCGTTGCTATGACCGCGGACCACACATTTAAGATGAGTGAGAGATCCGGAGAATACGCAGGCCAAGGAAGCGGTGTGACATGGTGGTCATCCAAGAACTGTCGGACGATGTGTGCCACACGTGGCCGCGCATTGTCCTGTTCGTGCAGGGTCTGAGGGAAGATAGGGCTCCAACACCTCCACAATGTGAACGTCTCACTTGCGATGAAAATAATCTTACGAGTTTTGTGTTTAGGTTATCTTCATTTCGAACTGGAGAAACGCTATTTTTCAGGTATAGTAGAAAAATTTTCCTTACTCCCATTTGATATATTGCGGGGTTACTATAAATTTTTTTTAGCAGAATTTAAAAAAAAAAATTGGTATTTTATACTTTCTAAGGTAAAGAGAACCATTTCTGTGTCTGGAAGAATCCAGTAATTGCAAGGTGTTTTCCTTATAGGTGTTCCGGACATGTAAAAAACTGCTAGGTTTTTTTTACCTCATTGTAGACAGCAACAAGTTTGTAAAATCAGTTACCAATTTTTCTACGTTAGACTTACAAGATTTTCTTTGAGATTGTGACCAGGAAAAGTATATATGTTTCTTTTGTATGACACTGTTGTGTCAAAATCCTGATGTGTAAGAAGCTGCCATCTATCTAGCATTCTATGTTATAACTGTTATGAGTTGGCCTAATGTGGTTTGGTATACTCCTGCCATATATCTAGCATTCTATGTTATAACTGTTATTAGTTGGACTAATGTGGTTTGGTATACTCCTGCCATATATCTAGCATTCTATGTTATAACTGTTATTAGTTGGCCTAATGTGGTTTGGTATACTCCTGCCATATATCTAGCATTCTATGTTATAACTGTTATTAGTTGGCCTAATGTGGTTTGGTATACTCCTGCCATATATCTAGCATTCTATGTTATAACTGTTATTAGTTGGCCTAATGTGGTTTGGTATACTCCTGCCATATATCTAGCATTCTATGTTATAACTGTTATTAGTTGGCCTAATGTGGTTTGGTATACTCCTGCCATATATCTAGCATTCTATGTTATAACTGTTATTAGTTGGCCTAATGTGGTTTGGTATACTCCTGCCATATATCTAGCATTCTATGTTATAACTGTTATTAGTTGGCCTAATGTGGTTTGGTATACTCCTGCCATATATCTAGCATTCTATGTTATAACTGTTATTAGTTGGCCTAATGTGGTTTGGTATACTCCTGCCATATATCTAGCATTCTATGTTATAACTGTTATTAGTTGGCCTAATGTGGTTTGGTATACTCCTGCCATATATCTAGCATTCTATGTTATAACTGTTATTAGTTGGCCTAATGTGGTTTGGTATACTCCTGCCATATATCTAGCATTCTATGTTATAACTGTTATTAGTTGGCCTAATGTGGTTTGGTATACTCCTGCCATATATCTAGCATTCTATGTTATAACTGTTATTAGTTGGCCTAATGTGGTTTGGTATACTCCTGCCATATATCTAGCATTCTATGTTATAACTGTTATTAGTTGGCCTAATGTGGTTTGGTATACTCCTGCCATATATCTAGCATTCTATGTTATAACTGTTATTAGTTGGCCTAATGTGGTTTGGTATACTCCTGCCATATATCTAGCATTCTATGTTATAACTGTTATTAGTTGGCCTAATGTGGTTTGGTATACTCCTGCCATATATCTAGCATTCTATGTTATAACTGTTATTAGTTGGCCTAATGTGGTTTGGTATACTCCTGCCATATATCTAGCATTCTATGTTATAACTGTTATTAGTTGGCCTAATGTGGTTTGGTATACTCCTGCCATATATCTAGCATTCTATGTTATAACTGTTATTAGTTGGCCTAATGTGGTTTGGTATACTCCTGCCATATATCTAGCATTCTATGTTATAACTGTTATTAGTTGGCCTAATGTGGTTTGGTATACTCCTGCCATATATCTAGCATTCTATGTTATAACTGTTATTAGTTGGCCTAATGTGGTTTGGTATACTCCTGCCATATATCTAGCATTCTATGTTATAACTGTTATTAGTTGGCCTAATGTGGTTTGGTATACTCCTGCCATATATCTAGCATTCTATGTTATAACTGTTATTAGTTGGCCTAATGTGGTTTGGTATACTCCTGCCATATATCTAGCATTCTATGTTATAACTGTTATTAGTTGGCCTAATGTGGTTTGGTATACTCCTGCCATATATCTAGCATTCTATGTTATAACTGTTATTAGTTGGCCTAATGGTGTTTGGTATGGTGTGCTCCTGCCATATATCTAGCATTCTATGTTATAACTGTTATTTGTTGGCCTAATGGTGTTTGGTATGGTGTGCTCCTGCCATATATCTAGCATTCTATGTTATAACTGTTATTAGTTGGCCTAATGTGGTTTGGTATACTCCTGCCATATATCTAGCATTCTATGTTATAACTGTTATTAGTTGGCCTAATGTGGTTTGGTATACTCCTGCCATATATCTAGCATTCTATGTTATAACTGTTATTAGTTGGCCTAATGTGGTTTGGTATACTCCTGCCATATATCTAGCATTCTATGTTATAACTGTTATTAGTTGGCCTAATGTGGTTTGGTATACTCCTGCCATATATCTAGCATTCTATGTTATAACTGTTATTAGTTGGCCTAATGTGGTTTGGTATACTCCTGCCATATATCTAGCATTCTATGTTATAACTGTTATTAGTTGGCCTAATGTGGTTTGGTATACTCCTGCCATATATCTAGCATTCTATGTTATAACTGTTATTAGTTGGCCTAATGTGGTTTGGTATACTCCTGCCATATATCTAGCATTCTATGTTATAACTGTTATTAGTTGGCCTAATGTGGTTTGGTATACTCCTGCCATATATCTAGCATTCTATGTTATAACTGTTATTAGTTGGCCTAATGTGGTTTGGTATACTCCTGCCATATATCTAGCATTCTATGTTATAACTGTTATTAGTTGGCCTAATGTGGTTTGGTATACTCCTGCCATATATCTAGCATTCTATGTTATAACTGTTATTAGTTGGCCTAATGTGGTTTGGTATACTCCTGCCATATATCTAGCATTCTATGTTATAACTGTTATTAGTTGGCCTAATGTGGTTTGGTATACTCCTGCCATATATCTAGCATTCTATGTTATAACTGTTATTAGTTGGCCTAATGTGGTTTGGTATACTCCTGCCATATATCTAGCATTCTATGTTATAACTGTTATTAGTTGGCCTAATGTGGTTTGGTATACTCCTGCCATATATCTAGCATTCTATGTTATAACTGTTATTAGTTGGCCTAATGTGGTTTGGTATACTCCTGCCATATATCTAGCATTCTATGTTATAACTGTTATTAGTTGGCCTAATGTGGTTTGGTATACTCCTGCCATATATCTAGCATTCTATGTTATAACTGTTATTAGTTGGCCTAATGTGGTTTGGTATACTCCTGCCATATATCTAGCATTCTATGTTATAACTGTTATTAGTTGGCCTAATGTGGTTTGGTATACTCCTGCCATATATCTAGCATTCTATGTTATAACTGTTATTAGTTGGCCTAATGTGGTTTGGTATACTCCTGCCATATATCTAGCATTCTATGTTATAACTGTTATTAGTTGGCCTAATGTGGTTTGGTATACTCCTGCCATATATCTAGCATTCTATGTTATAACTGTTATTAGTTGGCCTAATGTGGTTTGGTATACTCCTGCCATATATCTAGCATTCTATGTTATAACTGTTATTAGTTGGCCTAATGTGGTTTGGTATACTCCTGCCATATATCTAGCATTCTATGTTATAACTGTTATTAGTTGGCCTAATGTGGTTTGGTATACTCCTGCCATATATCTAGCATTCTATGTTATAACTGTTATTAGTTGGCCTAATGTGGTTTGGTATACTCCTGCCATATATCTAGCATTCTATGTTATAACTGTTATTAGTTGGCCTAATGTGGTTTGGTATACTCCTGCCATATATCTAGCATTCTATGTTATAACTGTTATTAGTTGGCCTAATGTGGTTTGGTATACTCCTGCCATATATCTAGCATTCTATGTTATAACTGTTATTAGTTGGCCTAATGTGGTTTGGTATACTCCTGCCATATATCTAGCATTCTATGTTATAACTGTTATTAGTTGGCCTAATGTGGTTGGGTGTGCTCCTGCCATATAGTGTTTCTTGCGTACTCAAGGTGATAAAACAAGCAAGTTGTTTCTGAAATGAAAATCTGGGCTGGCATTTTTCTGACAATGGAAGGCAGTAGCAATAGCTGAACATCCATTAAGTAGCNTCTGAAATGAAAATCTGGGCTGGCATTTTTCTGACAATGGAAGGCAGTAGCAATAGCTGAACATCCATTAAGTAGTCAAACTGACAAGGCAGTGAAATAGATTTGAAGTAAATGTGTTGACTTTATGTTCTAAATTTGTTTTAAATTTAAGTGAAAATGAGTGTTTTTAGTAAGCGAACTTACAAAATTTATGATCTTGTATCTGGAAGTACAGGAAGTTATAAGTCATGCAGACAAATGTGAACANTAAGCGAACTTACAAAATTTATGATCTTGTATCTGGAAGTACAGGAAGTTATAAGTCATGCAGACAAATGTGAACAAAAGATAAACAAATGTTATATGGTATGAATAAATAAGAATAATTTAATTAAAAGGCCTGTATTTTTTTAAACCGAGGAACAGAGAACCATGCTATAGAGAATGAAATATGTGCCTGAAAATATAAACTTTCACTTACAATCATCACAAATGCTCCATATGCCCCCTGGATATGCAGGGCATACATCAACATGATAGCTAAACTCGTCCCACAACTAAGCGAACAGTAGCCACTGCTGTTGTTATACGGTTTCGAAGTTTGTCCATTGCCGTAGGAAGAGGCGGCACATGAACTGAATCCTTCACAAACTCTCACAAGACAAAAATCACAAACAGTGAGATCGGGCGACCTTGGTGGCTAGTGGTATAGTGCCAAATCAGCAGGTCCCTGACGGCCAATCCACTGGTGTGGAAACTCCTTGTTCAGGAAATGGGAAATCTAGAAATAGCCCCAGAAAATATTTCGTTAAATTGAATGAATTTAGTGATGTATATGAGAATTATTTAATTAAAACTCTGAGCATTCGTGATAAACCAATAGCACATTTATCCCAAAATGTAATTTAGGAATTTTTTCAAAACCTGACAGAAGAAAGAAATTAACCCTACCAAACAAAACTACAGATAGTGCTGTTTATAGAGTAAAAAAGCCATATTCAAAATATATTCAAATGCAATCTCATTATTGTAGGAAGCCCACTATTAGAACATGCATATATTGCAAGTTATCTATTGCTTAAATGCACGACTTGTAGTTATCAGAATGTAAAGAAGAGAACATTTTCATTGTCTCATTAATTACTTACAGTAGAAGATTTTTTTGATATTACTAGTTGTCTTTTTTTCAGCTGAAGAAAAATCAATATATGATTTCCAGAATATATGCAAATAAAAAAAATTAAAATAGAGCCCAAAAGCAAGATGAGTAGGGGAAGCACAAAATCTTGTGAAAATGATGCCAACACGGCTAAAACTAATAACAAAAAATGTCAGAAACTGACCCCAAAATTTATAACCAACTTGACTTCCGGAGTGCATTGCAGATACTCAATGATAACACGTCTCACAGTATTATTCAAGCAAGATTTTTGTCAAAAACCTTTGCAATTTACGAGTTTCCTTAGCCAAAAAGACGCTTGCTGCATCGCATGGTCGGAACTTAATGGTAAAAGTGGCAGCTGTGAAATTGTAAGTGCACTGGCTGAAGAAGATTCCAGGATCGGTTACAGAAATTTCCCAGTTTCTTGATATGTGTGATGGCCAGAACAGGGACCAAAATATTTTATTTATTATCTTTTACATTTTTCAGTAAATGCACATCAATGTAAAAGAGTGAACTTTTTTAGAATTCGGCTAATCTTACATGGATGCTTACTGCGCATAGTTCAGTAGACACGCAAAAGAAACACATGCATGTGTATTCTATGATCCATTGGCTTAATATTTTCAGGACATCACAGCCACCAAGGAAAAGAAACGATGCATAACTTTCCACTGTAAAGAAATTTCAACTGCATTGCCCAGGGAACATGGCTTTATAGAAGTGCATGTTACCTTTGTCAAAAGAAAGGGAAATATTTGCTTAGCCTTTGCTACACAGTTGTCATTCCTGCTAGGGACAGCGGTGGCATAGTGGTTAGACTGCTCGCCTCCCACCAAGGCGAACCTGGTTCAATCCAAGGCCGGCTCACTCCGGATTTTCGCAAGTGGGAATCGTGCCGGACGATGCCGCTGGTTGGCGGGATTTCTCGGGGATCTCCCGTTTCTCCCACCCCTTCATTCCGGCGCTGCTCCATACTCACCTCACTTCACCCTCATCGGCTGTCAAGACATCGATGTTAAGTGTCACCCAAATCTCTTCACTCTCTTCACTCACTCATTCCTGCTGAACTACGTGCTTGGTAAAAGAGCTCGCCGACCACAATGCTACAACAAGAACCCATGATCCAGAGTCTGCAATGCAGAGGGATGATGAGGATGATGGAGATGAAAGGAAGAAGGCACAGTGGTGGATAGTGGAGATATTTGGGCGGCTCTTTACGAGGTCTTGAGATCCGATGGGGATGAAGCGAGGCGAGTATGGAGCAGCACCGGAATGCTAGGGCAGCGGAAACAGCAGATCCCTAAGAAAGCTTGCCCACCAACGGCATTGTCCAGCGCGATTCCAACTTGCGAGGATTCGGGAGCGACCCCGCCGGGAATCGAACCCGGCTCGCCTAGGTAGGAGGCGAGTAATTTGAATCCTACACCATAGCAGCTCCTAAAGAGACAGTGGTAATGTAGAATAACTTGGTTCTGTGTGTGTAGTAATAACATTTGGGCTTACCACTCTGTAGCAAAAATTATAATTTTAACTTAAATAAAAAANGGTTCTGTGTGTGTAGTAATAACATTTGGGCTTACCACTCTGTAGCAAAAATTATAATTTTAACTTAAATAAAAAATTTAAAATTACAGTATTTGTTTAAGAATCAGTATTTGGATCACAGAAATAATGACTTACTTAATACAGCGTCTATGTTGTGTAATTCCCATATTTAATTAATGTTAAAAATATGTGGTAAGTGAAATAATAATTTTTAAACTGTGAAATAAACAAATATAATATAACTTATTTTATTTGTCNAAAAATATGTGGTAAGTGAAATAATAATTTTTAAACTGTGAAATAAACAAATATAATATAACTTATTTTATTTGTCATGATATAATACAAGTAATATTAATGTAATGGTACTAATCAAAATTTTTTTCTGAATAATAATTTANTTTATTTGTCATGATATAATACAAGTAATATTAATGTAATGGTACTAATCAAAATTTTTTTCTGAATAATAATTTATATTTAATTAATAAGAATAATCAGCACATTATAAAATTTTAAATATCGACTTAATAGATTCTCACTCCCAAGNTTTATATTTAATTAATAAGAATAATCAGCACATTATAAAATTTTAAATATCGACTTAATAGATTCTCACTCCCAAGGCATGGGGACCACTGTTAGTAATATGAGATAGTGTTATACAATGATGAATGCCGTCTAATTCCATTATCATTAGGCGATTTCAAAACTAACATTTATTCCACACACTGGTAAAATAAAAATGTATGATTTAGTTGACTGGAAAACCAATTGGTAAGCGTCACACGACCATGCTATTTTGAGGATAATCGACTTAATTTTTGTTGCCCGAATCCATTATAAGTGATGGCGTGCTAGACATCCTAGAGAATTGGAAATTACAAAGTAAACATCCGAAACCTTATTTTCTGAATTTTCATAGAGGCTTAAAACATAAATTACTCTTATATCGGAAACTTGTTTTGGTTAGTCACCAAATTTCTCCAGTAACCCTACGATATTGAGAATTAAATTCAGTAGATGAACAGTTATAATCTTAAAACAAATATTTCTCCTTTGCTGTGGCCGAAATCTTCTTAGTAAAACAATTACAGCAGAGTTATGAAAAGTGTATAAAATGCGGGAGTAAAACCATTCAAACCAGTGTTATGGTAGTTATGTGAGGAACCGACAGATACTGTAGTGTTGCTGTCCTTTATCGCGACATCCACAGGAGGGCGCAAGTATTCGCAGTCCACTGCCAAGTACAAATACAGACTTTCTGCATTTGATAAATACTCTTGTGGAAAAGTAGTGTTCTTCCAATGAATCACTGCGTTAGGCTATACAATATGTTGAGTTTATTGAGAAGTAGGGTAAAATGGCCTGAATCGGGTAGTACAATTCAAAATCATCAATAACTAATTAAAAGCGTAAAATCGAGCAAATAAAAGTAATATAAATTGAAAATTTGTTCTATTAAATACAATTTGCATTCACTCAAGTAATTTAATTCAGTGCACTTGATAGGGAATGAGATCATATATCAAGCACAGCAACCGACCCTAGTCGTTCGACCTTAATGGTAATAAGTGTCATCGAAAGCGTGCATCAGGTCAGCAACAAATAATGGAAAATAATTACAGAAATGAAATAAGATTTTAAAATGTTTTCAATGCTAGCTCCTGTTTATTCGATTAATAGGTTTGATCGCCCCTCTTGTTAAGCTGCACTACCTTAACACGAACGTAACGTTGTCGAAGACATGAAACTGGTGCATCATACGTCTTAGCCGCTTCCCGTTTCCTGAGAAGCCTGTTTGTTATTCACAGCATCCATTGCATTTTGCATCATCTCCTCACTCCAAGTTTGCTATGTTTTCCGCTTGTACTGGCCCTTTATGTTAATGATAAATAATACGACGTAAGTATTTCACAAAATAAAAAACTTTTAAATGGATGACCCTATTCTCCCTAGGAACACTGGCCCATTCCACTTAACATTACAAAAAAATAATAATGATTTCGCGACACTGACCGCAACTGGCGACGAAACGACAATAGACTATCATGCGTTGCTGTATGTATTACATCCGTGCATGGTTCGCCGTGCTTGAATATTGAAATTGGTATAATTTATTTGTAATGAGAAATTATGAAAATAAGAAAACAGCGAAAAACACACACATGTGACTTATTATCTCCACAAAAGAGCGAAGAGCTGAGCAGCGGCTGTGCGCGTCACTTTGCAACACTCTCGTCCTCTTTGTTTACTGGTAAAAGCGCGAAATACACGAATTACCAGTTTCAGACAGTTTTCAGAAAAGTACGTCGATCGAGTACAACTGTGAAATTATCAGAAAAACTAAATTTTACAAATCATATAATATTTACACAATTATGTATTTAAAAAATTGGAAAGAAAAAATAAATTATTTCAGTATTCACAAAAGTTTACCGAATGTTTTGAGTTAAACGTTAAGAAATGGAACTACTTTCTATCCGTGGCTACCAACTTTACTGGAGGCATGCCAGCCTGTGCTCGCGTTAAAATATGAGCAGATAGGAGCAGCGGCATTTTTTAAACGTTGATTTCGAAAGTGCTCACCTTACCATGAACAGCCTTTAGTGCACATGCATTCTTCTTTCACACGCAACATGTGTCGTATTTTCCTGACAGTTTCTATAGTTAGTGTAGTAGTTTGTAACGCATTGTGGGTGCAGTAGTGAGGCTCAGAGGTCCACAGGAAGCCACTCTACTCGCACCTCAAGGCCGGCGTTGTTGACGCCTGTCATTGCCTCCTCAGAAACATCTGACGGTAGACGGGACCGGCGCGGCGGGAGTGTGGAGGTCGCTGAGTGACGAAGGCTCGGCTGACTGGCAATGGACACTGGCCGCACACACTTTCCCACGGCCCTGGAGCCTCATTGTCCCGTCAGGCCCGCCCCGCGCATGCGCCTGCGTTGTCCGCACAGTAACTGTCTTCATGGCGCATAGTGCACGCACCAGCTGCGACCCAACCACCTCCGGGACGCCGCACCGATATGCTTTCATTCTTACACAACTATCCTTACCACAATGCCTTGACGCTGATTACTGATATAACACAGCTACTGTATTATCTAGTTACTCAAATTCTCCTTTTTCGTAAAAGCATNNNNTTCTCCTTTTTCGTAAAAGCATGGGGGGGGGGGCATGGTGGTGTAGTGGTCAGACGGTTCGTGCCTGATTCCCGACGGCATCGCTCCGTGGCCCCTTGGCGTCTGTGGGACTGTATACGCCTCTGGAGCCACACACACTGTCGTTTGTGAAATGGTGCGTGAACTGCGGTGCAAAGTGTATGAACTACACTTAAAAACCTACGCAATATCTTTCCATAGGAAAAGAAATCGAGCTTAATAATACTCGTCATCACAACGTCCAAAATATCTCGTGTAGTGAGAAAAAAACTGTTTTCGCCATCTTCTTGTAAGACTATCCACTTGATATTGTATCAGATATTGCAGAAGTATAGGGCACTGCTCAAAAGTTCGATATACACAGCACGATGAAGCCCTGCACGCTACTTCAGTGACTCGCGGAGTAGCAGTCAGTGCGATTACAGTCCTTTCTTCTACAAGTCAAATAAACTAATTAAGGCTATTAGCAATATGACGGTATTTTTAATGTCTTCTGGCAGCTGCGTGTTGCTCATATTGATAGCGTGTTTTTCATTATAATTAAATATAATTTACGTGTTTTAGGTTAAACGAGTGTATTAGAAACGTGTGTCGGAGTGGCGGCATTCGCTGAAGATAACCGTAAACAAAATTGTAGTAAAAAAACTGAACTACTCTTTGGGGGATAAACAAATAAGAATGCAAAAGACATAATTTAACGGCAATCTTATTCAGCTGAAGTATAAAAATGTTTGGAAGCGTGTATTGACAAGCTGATAAACAGCAAACCTAGATAATAGGTTGTGCAAACTTAGCGAACAAATATTTGACTGGAGTGATGCACTCTTTCTACGCTATATCTTGCGCCACAAAGAACTTTAATATACAGCGAAATGAGTATCTCGACAACATCTCTGAAAACATAATTTTCACAGACCTGCTGAGTAGGTTTACACTTTCTTGGATTTTCTATACTGGCTGCCAGAAACAGGTACATTTCGACTATAGTCCATTCATGTGCCTTTATGTCCAATTCCTCCTTAAGATGAAGTGACACAAAAATGCATGTCACTAGGACGTCCACTCTTGTGTGCAGAGGCTATGGGTAGTACAATGGTTTTTTATATTATTTGGCGAATAACTACACAAAGTTTGTAACATACATTCAGGGACATGATGTATGTATGGATATATGGTATAATTAGCTTAATTGGTAGCCAGTGTCTTTTACATTATTCAAGCTGTGTTGTGGATAGACAGCTTCGATATTTTATTCAGACTCTACTTTGTTAGTTACGCTTGAATAATTACAGCTCGATAAGCGACCTGAAGTGTGCATCTAATATCTATATCACGTGTAATGAATTACAATGTAGTGAGTATGCAGCTTCTTTATATATAATTTATCAACTGCCAACCTCCTTGGAGGAGTTAGTGACAGAACTAGTTCATTATAATCAGGACAGTACTTATTAGGAAGGTGGGGGAAGGTTCACCCCTCCCCCAATCCCACGAATCGTTGGAAGGGGGGAAATAGTGCTCAAGAGACGAGAAAGTGAGAGATTGTGATATTGAAACTAAATATGGGGGAAGAGCTGTTGCAAGTTTTCCCGTTTTTTAAATAATGTCACAAGACGCCCAAGGGGCGTATATGAGTTCGTAAGTGATGGAGGTCTTAATAAAAAAAAAAACTAAACTTGATTTTAATTTATTCACACATACCTTTTTTACAGCATTAATCTATCGATCTCCACTACTAATCTTTAATATTTCTCAGTGAGCGCAATATTTAAGGTCTTCTACAACTCTAAATAACGTCCTTCTTAATGCCTCTTATTTTTAAATAGTCAACTGACTTATACTCATCATTAAAACACTTTCAGACTGTCTGTTGCCACCATTTGTAATGTCTTTCACTCACGCATCCAGTCCAACAGTCCGGCCTGCCAGTCGCACTCCTCACTGCCACGATACTCGCATTCGCAGGTTTTCCTCCGCTGGTCACTTCTCTCACTCGTCGTCTATCGCCAAAACTCCAGCCACTCGTCAACCCCGGCTCGGAGGCCCAACACACATATTATAGCCGCTGGCCTTGACCTGGAAAGAAACTAGCGTAGTAAACCACTAGAACATTCTTAAGATAAACGCAGCAATTCAATCTGATGGAGGCCAGGAGCGCGTACCACAAAGCAGTTATCGTGGCGGTACACTTTTCGTAACACGATATGCACGTCTTGGATTATCGCTCGCCTGTCATCCCAGACTTCTCTTATGACTCGCCGCCGCTGTCATGTTGCTGCTCTGTCCTTCACTTTCACTCGCTCACTCGGGACAAAGCAGTGACAGCGTAACAACGTTAACACGCCGCAGCTGTGGTTTCTGAATAATTTGGTGCGTATAGTAGTTACAAATATCTACATTTATTTTTTGCGTGTCGGAGGTGGAGGGGAAAACTTTAATATTTCTCCACCTTTATAATTTTTATTTTCCTCACGGCCTTGGTTTGAANCCACCTTTATAATTTTTATTTTCCTCACGGCCTTGGTTTGAATTACAAATAGGCCTCGGGTGTGTGTGATATTTAGGGAAATGTTTAAAGAATATAACCTGTTACCAACTGCACAACCAGCCATCCCATACATGTCGCTGACTTAAATCAGTCTAGCCTTCTAACTTTCATTTTACGTTAAACCTTTGAGCCTTATTTTCCAATATATGGGACGAAACACAGAACATGGTTTCACTGCTCTGAAGACAACACNGTTAAACCTTTGAGCCTTATTTTCCAATATATGGGACGAAACACAGAACATGGTTTCACTGCTCTGAAGACAACACAGCTTAAATTAGCCATTATGCTAAGTAAGAGGCATAATATTCGTCGTCGAGGCATAATATTCGTCGTCGAGGCTGTATTTTATAGTCTCGTGAATAGCTGCTGCCNAGGCATAATATTCGTCGTCGAGGCATAATATTCGTCGTCGAGGCTGTATTTTATAGTCTCGTGAATAGCTGCTGCCAAATTGTACTTCGTTTTTATGATAAAATGACTGGGGCTATATACTATCCGGTTGTACCGATACTAGCGCAGTTCTCAACAACACCTCAATTCGCTGCAATACCTAAGGTTCCCGCCAACCTTGTGGTAGAACTGCGTTGTAGAGTGTTTGAAATACACGTTTTTCTAAGGAACTATTAAACAAGAATCCAATGTGCTGATCTACGAAAGGAACACACAATTCAGAAGAGGGCTGTTGAGAACTTTCAAAACTTAACGCACTTTCGAAACACAGTTTCGGCTTAAAACTGCTTTTTCAAAGCGTTGTGTCTCAAAATATACTGATCAGATACATACAAAACTACTCGAGGGCCCTGCACTGAACCTTGTAACAGACTTCCCAGCAGTGAAATAACAAGGTCACCTCTGAAAGTCCCATAGGTAGACGCAGAGCGGCTAGAACACTGCACGCCAGTTGAGAACCTTGCTCTTAGCGGCGACGGCGTACGTGATGAGCGTGGCAGTGTCGTCCTTATAGCTCCTGTGCTTCTCGGCCTCACGCGGAAAAAACCTCCAGGTAGGCGAGAGCCTTAATGGGTACACACCGTGTTAAAAAAAAAATGGCGGGTTATAAGGCCGGGAATGCGTAGAGTAATGGGGACCATATTGTATTATGTGCAAATGTTGTATCTCAGAAGATCATGCATCTAGTACGCGATGGTGTGTGGGGCACCACGCCAGCNTGCAAATGTTGTATCTCAGAAGATCATGCATCTAGTACGCGATGGTGTGTGGGGCACCACGCCAGCTACAAAGTAGTGCTGTCATTCACGTGTAATGATAGTACACATTAATATACAACACTTTATAGCACATAAGGGCCAAACTAGCGGTCCACAAAAGGAGTTCAAAACGATTTGTTCGACGGGCGGGATTTAAAGTGGCAACCTTCCGTTCACTACACGTAACAGAACATTATCTTGAACACTCTTCAACATCCTAAACATAGTGTTCAACAGCTGCTTTGTGTAGTGGTAGCGGTGACCTACACTCGAGCAAACGCTAGTTTGATGGAACCGCTGAGAGCAACGTTGGCCATAAAAAAAATGAACCGTATTTNCTACAAAGTAGTGCTGTCATTCACGTGTAATGATAGTACACATTAATATACAACACTTTATAGCACATAAGGGCCGAACTAGCGGTCCACAAAAGGAGTTCAAAACGATTTGTTCGACGGGCGGGATTTAAAGTGGCAACCTTCCGTTCACTACACGTAACAGAACATTATCTTGAACACTCTTCAACATCCTAAACATAGTGTTCAACAGCTGCTTTGTGTAGTGGTAGCGGTAACCTACACTCGAGCAAACGCTAGTTTGATGGAACCGCTGAGAGCAACGTTGGCCATAAAAAAAATGAACCGTATTTNACCTACACTCGAGCAAACGCTAGTTTGATGGAACCGCTGAGAGCAACGTTGGCCATAAAAAAAATGAACCGTATTTTTTTCTTCTTCGCCGTTTTCATTTGTCTACGCAACCACAGTGTTACAATGTCCTTTTTTTAACACTTTTTTTATATGAGACTGAAATAAATTAAGTACATTTAAAAATGAAATAGTAATCTTCAAAAGGAGTAGAGTATCGGGCCTGGCTTACCAGGTTACCATATACAATATATAAAAATAACTAATTACGTTTGGTAAAACGTTTTTCTTTTTATAGAGTAAACTCGAAAGCAGGTACCTACTTTTAGTTACTTTTGTTACCAACATCTACAAAATCAGACCGGAAATTTCAGATTACAAACAGGAGGCTACACAATAGTGGTAAAACACTGGCTTCTATTAAGCCAGCAGTCAAATCCAACTCCCAGCTGGCCAACTTCCTGATAAAGCAGGAGGCGGTAAAACCTGCTCTTAAGAAGGAATTCCGGTCCGGCCATACTGGTTTCAGTTTTCAGTGGTTTACCGAAATCACTCCAGGCGAGTGCTGAGGTTGCTTCCTAATGCATACCATGGCCTATTCATTCCCCGTGCCTGCTTCTTTGAGCAGCTTGCTCCGTCTCTAACACCCTTTCTGTTAACGGAATGATACACGTATCTATAGAATAATGTTGTCACCTCCCGCCTACCTGGCCATTCAGTTGCGTTACAGAGTAGTTCACGTTTTACTGTGAAACTATTAAACGTGCGTCCAATTCGCTGACATACTAAAATAACACAAACTTTAGACGATGGTTGTTGATGGCTTTCAAGACGTTACGAACATTATTAACACCATTTTTGAGTACTCCGAAATGGGTAATAACAGCATTTTCAAAGCGTTGCGTCTCAAAATTTACGCGTCAGATACACACAAGAGCACCCAAAGGCACTGCGTTAAACCTTCCTACAGACTTTCCACCAATAAAATAGTATAATCACTGTTGATAGTCTCATAGGTGCACACAGTGGGACGAGAAATACTGCACGTCAATTCAGAGTCTTGCGCTTAGTCACTACGTACTTGAAGCGCGACTCCGAGTCTCTCGGCCTCAAACGCGGATAAAACCTCCAGGTAGGCGGACCTTACCCCCGGCAGCGAGCGAGTGAGACAGAGCGAGGTGTGAAAGGCCCGCTGGGAGATGTTCAACCACAGCAGATACGAGATAATTCCGAGGGCACATTGCACGCCCCCTTTAGTACCGAGATTACCCTCTTACAAGGGGCCCTCTTCCCTGGCGATGTCTCCCCCGAGTATCTTCACTGTTGCACTTTACACCTGCTTCTTTATGTACTTACATTTAATCTTCTTAATGTCGACCTGTGGCAACTGATGCTGCGGCTTTACATTGTCATCTGGTAGTACACTGCGTGTAGTGATGGGCAGCTTACATTCAAGAACTGACAAATTCCGTAGTTATATTAATATGTTCGAATACGTTGATTGAATGTTTTTATTTGTGAGATCTGTTACCAGTCGCATTTATATATTATGATAATAATCTGCAGTCGAAGGGCACGAATGCTAATTCCTGCCAACTGTATAACAGGTAGTAAAAATTAAAACAATGTCATAGAAGTCATGTGTCATTGAAATAGAACAAGCAGATTTTAAAACGCGGGGAAACTTAGGTTTCAGTAAGATAACAATTAAATTTGAAAAAAATACAATCATATCTGCAGACTTTTGAGAACAAACGCGGAACGAGCGATGTAACATTTCCGTGAGAACTTGTGTATACGAGGATAAAGAATGCGTGCGAGACGAGAGTACTGAAGAATCACTCGGCTTGACCACTAGGACAAATGTATTCGATTACTTTTCGCCACCATTCCAGATATGTCGATAACTCGTAGGAATCGAATGATTTGACATTTTGAACTNGAACTCGTAGGAATCGAATGATTTGACATTTTGAACTCGAACACTGTCATCACTAGATAGGCGTTGTAAAAATATTTCGTCATTTTCACATTTGCCACTGGACCTTCGTTCCCCGACACGTACTGCAGTACTCTCNACTGAAGAATCACTCGGCTTGACCACTAGGACAAATGTATTCGATTACTTTTCGCCACCATTCCAGATATGTCGATAACTCGTAGGAATCGAATGATTTGACATTTTGAACTCGAACACTGTCATCACTAGATAGGCGTTGTAAAAATATTTCGTCATTTTCACATTTGCCACTGGACCTTCGTTCCCCAATACGTACTGCAGTGCTCTCCACTAACTTAATGTATCATTCATTATGTGGAGGAAGGGCGGGGGGAGCACCTGGCCAAATCCCATCTTTGANGGCGTTGTAAAAATATTTCGTCATTTTCACATTTGCCACTGGACCTTCGTTCCCCGACACGTACTGCAGTACTCTCCACTAACTTAATGTATCATTCATTATGTGGAGGAAGGGCGGGGGGAGCACCTGGCCAAATCCCATCTTTGANCTCTCCACTAACTTAATGTATCATTCATTATGTGGAGGAAGGGCGGGGGGAGCACCTGGCCAAATCCCATCTTTGAAGATCATTGTTTCTTACAATTTTCTTTGAAACCGTCGCCTATCTGGAGCTATCTTTGTGTTTGATGCCGAGAAGCGCGGGAGTGATAAGGGCTACACTGGCTCGCGCATCAAGCGCACCATTGCCTCTACGCACAAGGCTCCGAAATGGCGTGCAGTGATTGCACCGTGCTGCCTGTACCTATGGGACTTTAATTGGCGACACTGTATTTTATTGTTGATAAGTGTTGTGCAAGGTACGGTACGTGCTGATAGCGTAGTTTCACTCGTTTCTAGGTTTTACGTTTTAAGTTACAGTATTCAGAATACGCCATTTTAACAATGTTGGAAGGCTTCAAAGAAGGGCCTAACATTTATAGTAGGGTCCGCGGTGTCTGAGCGGTTAGACTGCTAGCCTCCCACCAAGGCGAACCTAGTTCAATCCTCGGCCNCAGGTTTTACGTTTTAAGTTACAGCATTCAGAATACGCCATTTTAACAATGTTGGAAGGCTTCAAAGAAGGTTATAGTAGGGTCCGCGGTGTCTGAGCGGTTAGACTGCTAGCCTCCCACCAAGGCGAACCTAGTTCAATCCTCGGCCGGATCACTCCTGGATTTTCACAAGTGGTAATCTGCCGGACGATGCCGCTGGTCAGCTAATTTTCTCGGGGATCTCACGTTTCCCTCGCCCTTGCATTACGGGGTTGCTCCATTCTAACCACGTTTCACCCTAATAGGCTCTTAAGACCTCGTTGTTAGAGCTGCAAGGGTTATTTATGAGAGTATCATTCATCCTCCGGCTGGGGTATATTTTCTTTTCGTAGGTAAACATATTGGGAACATATTTAGGGTCCCGCCTGCTTGCATCGTTTTTCTCCTTTATTTACCGAGAAGCGCTGGAGCTATAAGGATCACACTGGCACGCCTTAAAAGAGCACTATCGCCGCTACGCGCAGGACTCTGAACCGGCGTGCAGTTTTCTCGTAATGCTGTGTGTACATATGGGACTTTTAGCGGTGACCCTATAATTTTATTGATCAAAAGTCTGTACCGTTGTTCAATACAGGCTCCTAACGTAGTTTGGCGCGTGTCCAGCTAGTGTGATTTAATTAAGCTACGGCAGTCTGAATAAGCCGTTTTCAACTATATTGGAGAGCTCCAAAATAATACTTATAGTATGCGTGGTAACAATAAAGTGCCATTCGTTCTTCGTCTGATGTAGTATGTCTTTTCGTACGTAAACATACTGGGAGTATGTTTAATAGTTACGCCTAAACAAAACCTGATTTCCAACACTCTGCAACGCAGTTCAAGTGCCAGGCAGGCAGCACCATTAATGGCTTCGTCAAAATGCGCGTTTTTCAAACATGCTTCAACGTAATCCAAGCGTCAATTAGGCGATCGCTTTAAGGTGACTTATGAATGTTAGCAGCGTAGGCTTGATTTGTTGCTCATTAGTACCCCCTTCACATTTGGTTTGGCGAATTTGGGGAGTTTTATGCGCACTATATTCTATAAACTTTTTTCTAAATTCCACATTCAAGAACTATCTGCGATTCGAACGCTTAATTTCTTGTACTAGGACAATGAAGGACTCCTCCACGGAGGTTGACAGTTCATAAATTGAACCTAAATAAAGAACCAACTTATTCACTAACATTTAAGGAATTTTAAGTTAAATAATAATTACAATCGCATAGCAGATCACGTATCTGGCTGTAAAAATACAAGCATACCAAGCAAATGAGAATGTACGAAGAACACATTTAAAGCTGTTTGTTCAAAACCATTTAACAAAGACTTATAAGAATACTATAATCCATTCACGGTTACTTCCAACTTTTCTGAAGTCCTGCAAAAGTTCTTCCCAGATATTCCCTCACCTCATACAAACAAACCTTAACAGAGTCTAGAAAATCACACCAAAGGGACAGCGCGCCTCATTCATGCGGAATCAGTGTAATCATATTTTGCATAACAGCTATTTCTCACTGGATATTGCCAATACACCTATTTTCTCTCTGTTTTTATTTACTTTAATTATATCTGAAATGCTATAATTTAAAAAATTAATATAAGTAAAAGTAAATTTTAATAAAAAAATTATTTAATTTTATGTTGCCACAAGTATAAAATGCTTGTTATAGTCGCGTGACATATTTAGGAAAAACCAAGTACATCATATATTAGCTGATTTTTCAAATGTTTGATTCACAAAGTGTGAAGAAAACGGGAATATACTATATCAACCATTTGAATTAATTAAGTCATATATGCATAAATATATGTATATATAAATATGCATAGCACAATGTATAAATGTAGGCTATATATGCCTATATGTATATAGGTTTATTATATGTACGTATGTAAGTATATATAACAAGGCCTAGTGAGTTTAGAAAGGTCTCCTTTCCTTTTGCTAATGACAGGATCCACTCTCGAACCAAATATAGACATTTTTGACTCTGATGACTTAGTTCCTAGTGGCCGAGTTCAACAAAAGAATAAATGATAAAAAAAACTAAAAAGTTAATGAAAAATTGTCCTCTGCTCGGACGTATGGCTGTAATGGCTTGCCTGGCACCACGTTATGACTAGAATTAGTTATCTCAACCAATTGCAGCTGTGTGTTGTATTTGCCGTCATTATTGCTAGCTAATCCAGGCTCAAATAGTGGTATGTGAGGGCAGTATTATTTACGTGGTGCACACTCTGCAGTACGCCAAAAGAGACAGACGCTAGCCGGGCAATGCGCGCCTATGTTCTTCGAACAAGACACGCCCAAATTGATTAAAAACTAGTCGCTAAGCATGAAAATCTACAAAATTGATTATAATATCGCAAAATGTGGGCTATAATGAAAATAATAACCCATACACTCCTTTGCTAATTGCATTCTGCAAGAATAAAATACGCTACATAACATTATATTTCATTCTACCAGGGTTTACGTTATAAATACACAATGGAGAGGCAAAAAAACTGGTATAGGCGTGTGCATGCAAATAACTGAGGTATGGAACTAATCAGAGTATCACGATGCGGTCGGCAGCTCCTATATAAGACAACAAGCGTCTGGCAGTGTTGCTTGATCGGTTACTGCTGTTACAATGACAGGCTATCAAGATTTAAGTGAGTTTGAACGTGGTGTTATAGCCGGCGCACGAAAGAAGGGACATAGCATCTCCGCGGTAACAATAACATTTGGATTTTCGCATACGACCATTTCACGAGTGTACCGTGAATATCGGGAATCCGGTAAAACATCAAATCTTCGACTTTGCCGCAGTCGGAAAAATATCGTGAACGAACAGGACAAACGACGACTGACAAGAATCATTAAAACGTGACAGACGTGCAACCCTTTCTCAAATTGCCGAAGAATTCAATGCTGGGGCATCAACAAGTGCCAGCGTGTGAACAATTCAACGGAAAATCATTGATATGGGCTTTCGGAGCCGAAGGCCCACTCGTGTACTGTTGTTGACTACACGACACAAAGCTTTACACCTCACCTGGGCCCGCCAACACCGCCATTGGACTGTTGATGGCTGCAAACACGTTGACTGGTCTGACGAGTCTCGTTTCCAATTGTATCTTGCGGATGGACCTGTACGGGTATGGAGACATCCTCATTAATCCATGGACCCTACATGTCAACAGGGGACTGTTCAAGCTGGTGAAGGCTCTATCATGGTATGGGGCGTGTGCAGTGGGAGTGAAATGGGACCCCTGATACATCGAGATACGACTCTAACAGGTGACAGATACATAACCATCCTGTCCGATCACCTGTACCCATTCAAGTCCATTGTGCATTCCGGCGGACGTGGACAATTCCAGCAGCACAATGCGACACCCCACACGTCGAGAGTTGCTACCGAGTGGCTCCAGGAACGCTCTTCTGACTTTAGGCACTTCCATTGGCCACCTAAATCACCAGATATGAACATTATTGAGCATATCTGGGATGCCTTGCAACGTGCTGTTCAGAAGAGATCTCCACCGCCTCGCACTCCTATGGATTTGTGGACTGCCCTGCAGGATTCATGGTGTGAATTGCCTCCTGCATACCTTCAGACAACAGTCGAGTCCATGCCACGTCGTCTTGCGGCACTTCTGCGTGCTCACGGGGGCCCTACACGATATTAGGCAGGTGTACAAGTTTTTTTGGCTCTTCAGTGTATGTATATATATATATANTTTTTTTTTTTTTTTCTAGTCACCACGTAAGTTTACGGTGACAACACTAATAAATGTGGTGTTCGCCACAAAAATGTTTGGAAGTATGAACATCATTAAAACACTCTGTGGCAGCTACAATATATTAATTTACAGGGAACCGACTAAGCATTTACTTGAACGACTCTGGCATGCTGGCAACAATCAGAAAGGAATAAATCGTTTGCCGGAGACTCAGTTCTTAGCCCTATACAGGCTATTCTTGTTACACACAAAACGTGTTTTTTTACAGAAGGGAACAGATCGTCTCAGGTTCCCGCCAGTAAATTCCAGAAAGTAATCATGAACTAGCGATATGTTCGATTGTTGGTGTAAGTTACACTCATTTGTAAACATCATTGATAACACAGAAGGTGCCATCGCAGGGGCACGCAAGTGGGTACAGTCATAGGACATGGTAGTACGTATACAGAAAATCAAAATATAGCACCACACCAAGCATGTATTCCAGGGGACCAACACTTGCTGGCTGCACTAAGTATGGAGCTGGCTCACCCGCAGCATGGAGATAGGCGGCTATAAGGTCTGGCATGGAGGCATGCAGATGTAGGAAGTTCTCCTGAGGAAGATCCTGCCACAGCTTCTGCAACTGATACTCCAGATCCACCGTAGTTGCCGCTGGCCGAAAATGTCGTTAGGCGAGATGTCTGGGGATCTTGCTGGCCAAGAAGTGGAGAGAGTAGAAAGATTTGCGTGGCTCTTAACATCGAGGTCTTGAGAGCCGATGAGGGTGAAGCAAGATTAGTATGGAACAGCGTCGGAATGCAAAGGCGGGGGAAAATGGAGATCCCCGAGAAAACTCGCCGAATAGCGGTATCGTCCGGCACGATACCCACAGACGAAAATCTGTGATTTACCCCGCCCGGATTCTAACCCGGTTCACCGAGGTGGAAACGAGTAGTTTGACCACTACACCACTTGCATTATATCAATTACTAAGCATACATATGGAACGGTAACTCTTTTGAGTTAAATCAAATTTTTTTCTTGAAAACAATTTCATATGTAACATTTTAGAGATTTGATATAAACGACGGTAGATGACAAAACACGTATCGTCATTTCTAATAGGCACATTGCCTCGTTTATTCTGATGTGACACACAAAATGTTAGTGGATTGTTTTAGGTTGACGGGACCGCAGTGGTGTAGTGGTCAGACTACTCGTCTCCCCTTGTTGACTGGCGAGTCTACAAGGATTATCGCGTGTGGGAAATGTGGTGGACGTTGCCGTCAGCCGACGGGTTTTCCCTAGGCATTCCCATTCTCCCAGTCCTTGCATTCCATCGCTGCTCCATCTTCACCCTCGGCGGCGCTCAATACCTTGCTGTCAAGTGCCGACTACAAACTCTCTACTTTACTCTTAGATTCATATGTTAGCCTGTTGCTATTTGCGGTCGCGTCGCTCTCCGCTAGTATATGCTTATTGGTAATATAAATGACACCCCGAGTACTACAGTATGTTGTCTGACATGAATGCCACACTTATAACTGTTCACATATTCGTGGATGTCCACACTTTAACGATGGCGAATCCCTTTTTTTGTAAATAACCTGAGCTATAATTCAGAGAATATCTCAAATTAACAGTACAAACACCAACGTTTTCCATACTAAATGAAGAAAATGGGACCTGACTGGACTAACAATTTGAGATATAAAAAAATGTCGAAAGCAAACTAGTAGGCAATTAAGGCTCAACTATTTTTGTCTAAAAACTTTCGATAAATATTATCACCCTCGCTAAAAAGCTTACTTTAGCAGAAGGAGAGTTGTGTGATGGCCACCATCTTAAATTATGTCATACTGTTAAACGTGGGGGGTGGCCACCCAACATTTTTTGCTTCTTATACACCCAAGTAACTAGAGCAAAAATAACTTTCTCTATACACACACTTGCACACAGAAGTGCTGTGAGCTACTGGGTTATAAGGTCGACAATGACACGCACATCAAGTGCGCCATCGTCCCTACACGCAAGGCTCTGAACTGGCTTGCAGTGTTGTTTGCACCTATACGACTCTTAGCGATAACGCTATCATTTTATTGGTGCAAAGTATGTAACAAATTCAATACAAGCTCCTGCAGTTTCGCTCGTGTCCGAGTAGTACAACACCGGCCAAAAGTCAAGACCATTAGCAAATTTGTAAAATTAATTTCCTGGTTTAAAACTTTTGGTGCAATATACGTTATACGATTATCTTGCATTGCTACTGTAAAAAACACGTAAGCATTATTAAGTTATTGAAATCGGTCGAATAATTTGCAAGTTATGATTTTTAAACGATTACGTAAATCTGGAATTATCGTGCACCTCTTTGTGTAAGTAGCAATGCAAACAGAGTTATTTTGCAAATATTTTAGTAGATAATTTTTTTTGATTGCATTTATAAATACAATTGAAAGAGAAAATCAAACGAGGACCATCATATATTTGGAAACCAGGTTTTTTGTTTTGTTAAGTGAAATCACACATTGAGAGGAATTAGCTACAAATTTGCCAAATTAAAAAAAAATTTTCCTTTCCAGTTTAGCTAGCGAAACGGGGTTACATGCGTTAGTTAATTCTCTTTCCACTCAAGAGATAACATTGCAAGTTTGCTACCAGGAAATTATAAATTCATCTATTATTGCCATCCATATTGAAGCGAACAGTTGCCGTGCAAGTTTTGTGCCATTATAGTGAAGAAAGAAAAAAAAAAAAGGGGGGCGGGACAAAGTTGTATTATCGAACATAAAGTGGAAATTGTTGGAATAAGTAAGTTCAACAAAACACAACGATAAATTGCAGCCTAATTATGCATTTCTAAGGCACGGGTATCAAACACAATAAGATATATTTTTTTTAAGTCAGTGGCATAATACACATGTGCAAGCAATTTATTTAAAACATCAACATGTCTTCGTATAGTACCTAATTTTTAGGAATGTTTTTTTTTTAAAGAAAGGCATTATTTCACAATGTTTTCTTATTTCTATTGCTGATTTATGCCCTATATAATGTAAAGTTGAAGTTTTCATTTACATCTTGCGTGGTCCTAAACTTTTGATGTGTGCGTTAAGATACGGCAGTCCGAAGCAACAGTTCCCGACGATTTTTGAGGTTTCCAAAATAATGTTTATTGATGCGTGACATTTTTGAAGTACCATCCAGTAATTGTCTGGGGTAGGTTTATTCTTCTTGTCGGTAAACATGTTGAGAAGGGGAGGGGGCGGGGATGTAGGAGGTAGGGCACACTTAATAGTAAAGAAAAAGCCTTCTCTGAAATACATTTCACCGTAGTTCAGGTGCCAGTTAGAAGGGCCGCTTATTGTTACGTAGCGCTCCTCAAGTAGTTATTGCCTTACTGAATGTGGGCACCTTCGTGACATTCATGAAACTAAAACACCGCCGTGATGGTGGCGGGTGTATAAACCGGTATTGGTTGACGTTTATAGATTCGACTCTCGGGTAAACTGAGCATATGTGTGAGGCGTATTTGGCTGTAAGTACATTTATGTTTCATCATGTAGGCTAAGTTGCCTCGCGATTAGCCAAAAAACAAATACATACAAGAGCGATACAAATCTCAGGTAAATAAAATACACCGAGATGAAAAATTAATCCCTAAACTCACAGCGTCTCATATATTCACACGTGCACAAAGAACCATACAACTAAACACCTCATTTCTCTCCAAATCTTCAAACGAATTTCTTGTCACCAGTTTGATGTTTCTGGCAGAGTATATAGTTTTGTTCCTGAATCAATATTTACCCTTGCTAATGAGCTTAATGTTGCCATAACGAACTTTTATAGGAACTGTGTTAAAATTCCTCAGCTATGTTTACTTTCAGAGTGCTCTAAGGCCTATACATTTTCGGTATCAGCTTCTCCTTATAAGACAGAAACCTTAAACTTAAACGAATGCAATTTTCAATGGTTTAATCCTTATTTTCTCATGAAAGTATAATTCATTACGATTATATTTGATGGAGATTTACTTTCAATTGTCCCGTGAATGATTTTATCAGTATCATCAAAGCGGCGATCTACTTGCCAAATCTTAATGAGTAAAATATATTTAAAATATTACAATCTAGTTAAACACAGTTTATTTGGATGCTTAATTCGTTGGTATCAATAGGGAACGTAACGAAATGTTGCTTTTTACGACAGCTGGAAGAGTACGTAAAAATGATCGTTGAGATGGAGAATAGATATTTCCCAGTATTAGAGTATCGGGACTGAAGCGGAGATAAAGAAGGGAAATGCCAGGGACAGTGCTATGAAGATGGCAATTGTTTCCCACAAGGCGCGCGCTTACACTCTCACCCACATTCCCACGTGTCCTCCGGCTCTCCTAACGAGAGCACTTTCACACTCGAGCTCTGCAGCTCAGTCGAATGCTACTGGCGGTGTTATGAAGGCGAAGAGGGTATTTTGGATCTTGAGGGAATTACATGGTTTTGTATTTTGTAAATCAACATCATAAAATAGTGATGTCAGTAGCGTATGGCACGAAACACGTGTAAGGGGCATGACGTATAGAGAGAAAACTGGTCTAAAAGTTTGCCCGGGTAATACTCGAAAAAGTACATAACATAAACATACACTTTACATAATTTTAAGCAATTCAAACAGTATACATAATAGATGACACAACACAATAATAACAAAACACACACAACAATATAACTAGGTGTCTGCTGGTTTCTTCATTTTCGATTCTGTCAGATGGCACATATTTTACGCCAAACGCACCATACCCGAACACAGCATTAGTAACGCACAATTACGTTCAGAGATGTACATTCCTGCCAACCTTCGAATACCCGCACCAAACCTACAAATTATATATCCTTTCTTATTAGCAACGCACAACGCAACAACTGCACGACGCAAAAAGAGCAACAAGAATCCCAACGAGGATCAAACCAGCATATAGGAGAATCATGCCGTTTAACCAAGAATAAACTTCTCAACCGCATTGTTATACACGACCGGTCACGTACATCCGAACCGCACATCAGGGCTGCACTCACTGAGATTCCGCGATACGAAGGTGGCGGCCGCAGTCCGACCCAGGAAGCCAACGCAGCACATCCCTTCACAATCCGCGGGCGGCATGATAAAGGCTACCAACCGCATAAAAACACACCGTCGCTGCACGACGGCTGGCGCAAGATTCCTTTACTTCTCCAAATACCGCAATTAAAGTAGAAAGATTACTGCAATTAGAGACTAAAGAGATATCAATACACATTATAATATAATTACCTTAAGTACCTACAAATCCACGTGTAGGTACCCACTACCAATCCCAAAATTTAATCCTCTCACTTAAACGAGCCTATTTTTACTGCCGGCAGAGACATAGTAAAGTAAAGAAAAACCCAATTCAAAATGATATTAAAAAGTAAAATGAAAATTTAAAAAAGTAGGCTCATTTAACATCTATCCTTGATATTCTCCTACGATGCATCGTTCGCACAATCTCCCACGTGTAGCACCATTATAACAGTTGTATTCAAAATTGTAATCATAGTAAAAACTTAAATATCCACATAATTTAGTAAAAAAAAAAAAAATTTGCAGTACAAAATGGACTTGTCCACAAAAATGTAACAAAACGAGAAGTGTAGAGATAAGGACAAATACAACAATGTGAAGTATTATGTAAGATATAAATGCATATTATCTCCTATTTTGTTAATATAAGTAATACTTCTACATGTCAATACCATTATAAGCATAGCTATTCAATGTAATTTGTACATAACTCCTCTACCAAATACAGTAATAATCATTGACAAGTCATGTTAATATTTATAACATATATATTATATAGTGTATATAATTACATTATGTTACGTAGATCAGAATTCCAGTACTCAGTACATCACAAGACATGAATAAAACCTCACCAATTTGTTGGTGATAAAAAGTAATTAAAGAGCATTGTCGCTACTACTGTTCCAAGAAGATTATTATGTTGTGAAGGACAGAATAACACTAATTATTAAGTCAGACAGAATAAAGATCACTAAATGTTCAAAGCACACTAATTTAGTGACCATCAGTCTCAACACAGACGTTTTTCTAATATACAAAATATGTCATATGTAATTTGGAACTGTGTAATTTCGTAAGGAAGTAAGCATGTAAATTTGTATTTTGTAAAATATGTAACTTTTAAGTACCGTCAACATAGTGATCTATATATTTCGTAGGGAATTTTGTATAAAATTTATTTTGTTCAGTCACCGACAAAGTATAGGAATTAAAATTATTGTACACTAAAATTGTTCACATTGGCCAATACCCTACACCCCTCTACCCCCCTCCCTTCAATTTCTCATCCACGTCTCGCGTGGACAGCGACCAGGAGAGAGCCGACATCGCTAGTCAGTAATTCCACGGCCAGCCCTCACGTGCTCACAGTTCATCGACCCAAATCAAACCTGCAGTGCAGCCAACTTCCGCTATTGTGGCACCGTACTGATACAGCCTAGCACATTCGCGATATTTACGGACCCACTGGCGATACTACATTCCTGCTACACTACTTTACTACTACTGTCGACGCAATCCAACTTTATTTCTCCCGCATATATCTCACGTCTTTCTCTACAGTCTACTACTTTCTCTAGCATCCCTCCAGAGATGAGGACATCTCTTTTCGTCACTTTGGGGGGAATGTTACACAGGGCCCCGTTGTACACCACATGTCTAAACAACAGCCGGGAAGGAGGCCCCAGACGAGTTTGTAAACTATCAAAGCATTACATCTGGCCGAAATGAAATTCATCAACCATCGAAGAAATCCGCAAAGAGAAACATAAAATGTGGGTCCAAACTATGAGCAGACTCCGCCTCCGGCGCACAACGGGAGCCAATCAGAACGGATGACGTCAACACACACACGTGGAGGGGCGCGAAGAGTGAACTGGGCTACGAGGGCTGTGAGCGAGACAGTCGGCGATCGTCATCAGTCTAGTCTCACTAGTGTTGCATATGATTTTGGTTCCATCTCTAAAGATATCTATTTCAACAAGAATGGCCAACCTACCATCTACTATTTTAAGAATTTCGTCAAAACTACACTCATTAAATGAAATGACTAATCGCGTAAGTAAAACGAATATCGTCTTAGCCTGAGATGTGTCCTATTTGCGTTTAATATGGTTTGCTTGCGCGGATGTGCTACTAGGAAGCATACTTACACAGTAGCTCCTAAAAGTATTTGCACACACATGTTTGGGAAGAATGTTCTGAAATAAATACGCAAGTTGTAATAAAAATATATTATTCCATAACAGAACACAATAATGGACATAGTACTGAGGTAGTTTGACAGAGTGCAACACCCTTTACCTAAACAAAAAGAAATACTTATTTCCCTCTGCCAAAAAAGCAATTGCACAATACGAGTACCAAAGAGAAATACAATTCAGTGTGCAAAAAGTGAGATATCAATATTTGGTATTCATTCCATTGGCATAAATAAAACCTTGCAACCACCTTGGCATTGGCTGTACCAACCGTTACATTCATTCTGGAGTTATTTTACCCTATTCTTTCTAGAGAACAATTTTAAGCTGGTTTTTGCTTGACATGGCGCTTTTTCGCACGTTAAAATTCGCCATATGCCACAAATTCGCAATAGAGTTGAGATCTGGTGACTGCGGTGGTGTGTACAGTCTTCGGGGTGTGTTGTACAACAAGCACTCCCTCGTTTTCAAAGCGTCGGGCTTGGAATCGCGGTCTTGCTGGAAATAAAAGTACCCTCAAGACCTAACTTTTGAACACTGTGTGGTACAATATGGCACAATACGTCATTGTACATCAGAGCGTTCATAGTACCATCGATGAACGCTATATTTCCGACGCCTCTGGAGGCCATGCATCTCCAAACCATCACATAACCCCCACCGTGTTTCACCATAGGTTTCACACTAGTAGGGGAGCACCTGTGATCTGGGGTGCTAGGGAGCCATTAGTGGCCGAAGTGACATTTGAATAACCTGTAAACGTGTGTTGGAGAGAGGGATACTACTTTCCGGCAACCTTTAACCTGGAAAGCTGATCATCCCCCTCCACCCCTGCCCCCTGGGATGTGTGTTGTGGTTGGTTGACAGGTTATCCTACCTCTTCTGAAGTATGCTGTGATTGGCCGTTGCTTGTGGGGTACCCTTTCGGTTAATAAAGCGCCCAAGCTACATTTGCGGGTCTGAGTTCCATGAAAGGTAATTGGTGGTAAGTAATGCGTAACGAACAATTGCATAATGAGTAATTGTGTAATGAGTAATTACGTAATGAATAAGTACATCTACCGAGAGTAATTACATGTACCGAGAATAATTACATATCGAAAGTAATTACATGTTAATTACACATCCTACCCCGACAACTGCTCAAACGCAACTGAGCTGTGAATCGCTAATATGTTTGTAATATACGTCCGCCATCTTGGATTGTGTAATATAGGTAAGGGAGCCAAGCGCATGCTTGCAGGCAGCCCGACCACCTCCGGCTCCGAGTGCCTGAACCACTGAGGTCGTACTGGGAGTAACTCCCTTCCTCACCGCGCGGAGCGCTGTGTCTCATTATCTCGCCCGCCTTCACCAGGAAGGATCACAACGCAGCGAGAGACAGGGTGACCACCGCTCAGAAAGTGAAAGTGGATCTTCTGTATCACTGCCCGTTAAAATCGAAAGTAATAGGCCATTCCTATGCTATGGTGCCTCACATAGGTTTATGTAAAACATATCATTTAGAAGGCATGTTTATATATAATGTAAATACCAACCAACAATGAATTAACCATACCTTTATCACATAAATTGTAAAATATATTTTGAAATCACCACGGTAAAAGCAAATTTGTACTTTTATTATTTCCAGTTCTTTTTTTTGTCTCCATCACTTTCTGTTTCCCGTTAATACTATAATTGGTATATAGCAGCTACGCTTTTCTGGCGCAAATATTTACCAATCTACATGTACTGCCCTACTAAAATCTACTTATACCCAACTATTAATTTGAAGTAAATAACAAATAAAAATAGGTTGAAATAAATATTTATTAGAACCCCCTCACACACTACATACACTCTGTATACACAAAAATACCGTTATCACTTTCTCCTCTCAAAATTTGAATTCCTTTTCTTTTCACTGTAATACTTACTTTTTACACAATAAAATCATTCCTTGTAATTCACACTATAAACTTCTTTTAACCGCTTAACACGTGGTGCATCGCACTAACACTGTGGTGGATATGGCAAGTAGCAGAATACACTCGCGCATTGGAGTGGATGACAGGCGACGAGGTAACTCTCCCCGTGCAACCTGACATGAGGCGAGTCAGTAAACTGGACTCGCACCGTGATGGACTCGTTCATGGAGTCTCTTTTGTAACTGGTAGACAGTGTTTAGCTGGCGCTGCGGACTAGACCCTGCATCTTGTACTGAGAGATGGTGTGGAGTAGCAGACAGGTGTTTAACTGATGTTGCGGATGGCAGACTGTACTTGATGGATGGCAGGAGACGACACTGCTGAGCAGGTTAATTTCCAACGGAATTTTGTAATGGCCTCAAGGTCAAGTCGACACGTTATCAGATTCGATGTAGCGCTTGTCGTCGTCACTTGACAAGATGACCTTGGTAACACATTCGATGAAGATATCGTGAGTACGCGAATGGAAACGGTATTGG
The DNA here is from genome assembly GCA_002778355.1 of Clitarchus hookeri. Classification (NCBI taxonomy): domain Eukaryota; kingdom Metazoa; phylum Arthropoda; class Insecta; order Phasmatodea; family Phasmatidae; genus Clitarchus; species Clitarchus hookeri. The sequence continues at coordinate 90,015 of NQII01002073.1, forward strand.
GTCCCCATATCTCGTAAATTTTGCATAAGGCAATCCAAATAATCCTCGTATAGAAGTGACTGCAACACCATAGCTTCCACGCCCTTAGCTATACACACACACAATGGTCATTCATAACAGTGAATGTGCAATGTTTAGGACGTAAACCCACAAAATATGTGATAATGCGGCCAGAACATTCATCCCTCATAACTCCTATAACACCTTTGTTCACTAAGGGGAACTTTTGAGGAGTATTTGGCTCATAATTGGAAGTGCCAAACTATGTAGCCAAACAGGGGAAATAGCCTCGTAGACACTGTGGTAGTCTACTTGGTAGATCAGCGAGTCGATATCGGAGTAGAGAAGGTGCAAGGCTGACTGAGGAAATTTTTTCTGCATGTTATTGTAATGAAAGTCGTATAAAAACAATTTTGACAAATCGAGAACAGCAACACCTGTATACAGAGGTCTGTTAAACGTAATAGATAACTTGTTCATTTCAATTAAGACCAAATTCTCATCAAGTATCTGCCCTGCCTTAAATCTCGGACGCTTAATCAATTCTGCCGCCCCATGTATCGTATCATACCTCGATACGACTCTGATGTCCCTTTCCCGGTGGACATTATGTACCGTGTTTCCATTTATGGAATTATTTATCAATTTAAAAAAACGTTTTATCAAATGCGTTTGCTGCCTGAGCATGTTTTTGAATATTGAAAGTGATGTCCGTACAGCGCAGAACGCGGTGAACAACGTCGAGTTTGGCTCCAAATAGTACTTCATTGTTTCCCCGTGTACAACATAATTTTTCTGCGGCGCTATTGTCAAAAGTAATTTCGCAGTCTTGCTTTTCGGCAGTATTGAACAGACTGGAGCAAGGGTCAGATCAGCTAGGACATGCGATCCTGAAGTTCTCAATAATTTCTGCCAACAAACACGTGTCCACACGTGAATACTGTATTGCATACTCCATTAAATCTTGACATTTGAACACATTCCATGCATATTGAGCATGAGCGTATTTCTCATCACTTATGACTTCGCCTTTCATTACATTATGAAATGCATCCCTTGATGGGAGAAAGATACAGATCAAAATGATAATAGACTTAACCAAGTCATAAGGAAATATTCCTTTTCTTTGAGCAAAATTATCTGCCAATGTTTCCAGTGATGCGTTCATGAAAGTGAATGAGTCAATGAAACGTAATTGCACAACTCGCGTACCACCCTGCGAGTTTTTGTTTTGTAATGCATTTATAATTTTCCGAGTTGGTTCCAAACACCTTAATATCACCCCTATTTTTGATCACCATGCTTCCATCGGACTGTGTAATGTGTCGGGGAGCTAATGGCTTCATTAAAAAGTTGGCATCATAATTCTGCAGATTATGAAATACAGTGACAAATTTATTTTTTTGTCAGTCTGAACAGTAAATTACATTTGTTATGTGCGCAGTCTCTGATTGCGTCTGTCAAATCATCATGGTCGATCACGAAGACTTTTCCGAGAGGCTAATTGCAAATATGACAACTTGTCTGAGCCATAAATCTAGCCCTGTTAGCTATTGTCAATTGCTTCATTGGAACTGTTGTGCTGCATATGTCTGCAACCCACTTCGTCAATTCAACTAATTTTTCAACATCTTATTCACACAATATTCACCCACAAACTTGTGGTGCTGTGTTAAAGTGGGATCGTAACCACACACGAGCACAATGATACAAGCATATGGAACATGTTTATTGATGGTGGTTGTGCCACTGGCATAATTTTGGGGCAAGCAGATGGACATGGGTTTCATATTAGCTTCAGTATCGCAGTACGCAATAAAACTCATTCGTTGCTGTTGGGCAAAATGAATGAACGCATGTACTTATTTTTACAGTCGGAAATACACACCCAACAGCACCATGTGGTTGGCATAAATAACAATGTTTTGCGAGTTTCTCCTCACTTGAAAAATACTGAAGGCGGTGCTCGCAAACAAATATTTTCCACTGTCCTTAGTCAACTAACTATGAACCATACGTTACAAATCCTTGTCCAAAACAAAATGCAAATGTGCTGTATTCTCACTAGCGAATAGCTAACATATTTACACTGTACGTACATCGTACAGGATAAAGGCGAATGGGTATGATACACCCCTCCCCAGCATTGCTCGCCACTTGAACCGTTTTGCCTACACTGTGAGTGAGTGTTGGTCGCAGTGGGAATAGCAGAGTACATACACTCGCCGAGATGGCTCGGGTCGACCCCGGTGGGCCACCAGTATAGAGCACTGTTTCATCGTGCGACACTCTGTAAGTACTCCACTGACGTCGCTGCGCACCATCCAGGTACATCTCACGGCAGCTGGGGATACGCCTGTGTCCTCCAATACCATATACAGGTGGCGAGCAGAGCGGGATATGTGGTCGAAGCGTCCCTTATGACGTCTTCCATTAAGGGCTGAGAATAGCCGAACATGTGTGACTTTCTACCGGGAATGGCCAGCATGGCAGCTAGCGGATTGGTGACGAGTGATGTTCAGCGACAAATCATGGTTTTGTCTGGATAGAGATATCCACCGAATTACAGTCTGGATACGTCCTGGCCAACGCCGTGATTCATGCTTCGTTGTAGAGTGGCACACCGCCCCAATGAGAGGTGTCATTGTGTGGGGTACCACTTCCTACGATTTCATCTCTCCACTGCTAGTGTTTTAAGGTGAGGCGATACGTCCAGTGACCATGTGCGCTCCCCTTCGTGGCACAGCTTGACAACCTCATTTTTCAGCAGTATAATGCCCGGCCTCACACAACACGCATATATTTGGCCTCCCTTTGTGATTTTAACAGGATTCCTTGGCAAGTAGGGTACCCAGAACTCTTGACTTCGAGAATGTTTTGGACCAGATTGGACGGCATCTTTGGCCAGCGGTAACTACGGTGAATTTGGAGAGTCAGCTGCGCCAGTTGTGGCACGATCTTCCTCAGGAGAATATCCGACGTCTGTACGCATCCATGCCCGACCGTATCGCCACCTATCTCTGTGCTAAGCGTGTTTTAACGCCATAATAAATGCATCCTGCAATTTTTGGTCTCCTACCATACATGTTTGCTGTAAGAAAGTATATTATGATTTCTGTAAACTGTTATACAATGTTATCCCATGATTATACCCACTTACGTGCCCCTGCGATTACAACTTCAGGGTGATACATTTTTTTGCAAATGAATGCATTTGCATTTATAGAGAAAAATTGTCTCATTAGTTACATTGGCAACTTCTTGTTTTTATCTCGGGATTCTCGCCCCTTTGATATACAACTAGTCAAAAGTAAAAACAAATAATTTTTTATTTTGTAAATATATTATTTATATTAAAAAAAATTATTATGAAATATAAATACAATGATTTGAGATGAAATGACTTAGTGTTTGTAAGGTGATTTGATACAAACATCCTACTTTCCTAAGAAAAATGGCCAAAATATAGATAAATCCATAAAGTCATAACATATATACTTTCAACAATCAAGAGTTTTTTTTAATGTAGGTTTCTTATAAATGCTTAACCCTTCCGTTCACTTGTGATCTTTAATTTATGATATTTTAATATATTTGTACGTGATTTTTATTAATTTATAGGAGAACCTTTGTCAAGTCCTTGACGTTTTGTTCCTTTAGTGATATTTTTGCTTCGAAATAAGTCACTGGATTTGGATGTTGAATGGTGGTGCGTGAGTTATGGCGAAGGAAGAATGTGTCATCAGTTAATCCATTAATGAAAGGTTGTGCTACATGTGTACGTGTGTGTTATTGTAATATATGAAATTATTAAAGCTAATTTTTGCAAAATACATTTACTTATCAAGCTCTTTGGACTTTCTAGTGATACACGATTTTTCCTATAATACTTCTTGCCACCAGTTTTAGAAATTGTAAATTACTGGTCTTGTTGGACTCACTTCCATAACAGTAAATTTATGAGAGGCACTAGTACGAATTATCAGTTCAGTGATTTGATGTATTGTGTAAATTGTGTCACGTTTACGAAGACATCGTTTGATAATGGTGAAATCGCTAGTACAATCTAAGCCATGGCATTTGATTGGGAATAAATGCTTTATTTTCTTGTCTTTGATGGCATCTCTTGGACTCAAAGGAATTTTGACAACTTATGATTTTTATTTTGGCCAGAATAGTTGTAGGAGAATAAATGAATGTCATTCATTATATTGGTTTGGAATGTAATTCATGTAATGTAGCATAAAATAGAAAACTTCAACAGATTTGATGTTTCACTGATTACAAACACTTCGATAATGAATAGTGCTAAAATATTACACACTGACTTCTCTAATGTTCATGCAGGGCTTCCAACTTTGAATACGAACCGAGTAATTTGTGTTAAAATGGCAGAAGTTCAGAACTTTTGACCTTTTGTGAGGTTTTTGTTGACAATTACTGCGGGTAGTACTACAGTGCTTTTACCTTGAGCTGAAGAGTCAATGGCCAAATAATGTATTAAGACAAAAACCTCAATTTGGTCCAAAAAATTGTAACATCCGCTGTTTTAGCAAATAGCGATTCGAATAAGGATGACAGACCCGGGATTCTTAGGCGATTCCTCCCGAATACGAGTTCGGTGTGTTATCTCTCCGCCGCATCGCTCAGCAATTGGTGTACATGGCACTTAGACAGACTACAGAATACTGGTTCTCCAAATTGAATGTTTTAATAGTTTTCATCAAGAAATTAAAAACAAAAAGGTTTAATAAATTGGAAAACATACACGGATTTTTTATAATGCCTGACTCCAACCCACAGCAATGTTGCTAGTAGCAGAGTCAATTAAATCGATAAGTTTTACGAGGTTAGGTATCTGAATATCACAGTTATCGCAATGTCTCAGATTCAGCTACATAGAAAATGATCCTTGTTGGAGCAGCCGCATTTTCTATACAGTGATAAATGTGGCATTACTGTACATTCATTTGCACTAACATTTTAAGACATAGATTTTGTTTTCTTCAGCTCAGGTATTATGCTTTCTCATACGCTTGCTAGAAAACATAAAGGATGAATTGATGATTTTTAAACCAAATTTATGATCTGAGGCATGCACTGGCAATAATGTAAGGCGTCTATGGATGTTCCTATTGTAACGTGCATATTATTTAATTTAAAAAAATGCAGTACTAGAGCTGACAAATAACCGCGAAACTCATACATGTCTCTTGCAAACACTGCAGCAAACTTAACAGAAAAAAAAACTTTTTCACTATATAACCCCAAATCATGTTAATGATAACGTAATACAGAGTCATTTAGTATATAGTGTTTAACTCTCGACTGTTGTACTCCAAACCGTAGGATATACCCCGTGCGGTGTCACTAGACGGACGAGACCAGTTCGAGTGTTTCTTTCTTTGTTTATGTAACCATTAATTACCCAGTCGTTATGTTGGCCTACTACATCATTAAACCTTTTTTACATATTTAATTTAATTTAATTATATTTATTATTTATATACAATAGTATATAATATATAAATAGTCAAGCCTATAATGGCCACCTAAATCTCAGGTACGATATACTTGCTGCATAATAAATACAATTATAATAATGTTAATGATTAGCTTAACTGGGTACGATGTTTCTATTTATAATAATATATTAAATGTAAAACAAATTACCAACTAGTCTTGCAAGTATTGCCGACCACATTGCCGCTTAGGCATAGGTTAACAACATCCGTTGTTCCAGCGATTGGAATGTAACAGTCAACTTAAATCTGCGTCCATGTTGTAATAATTTTTTGTTGTAAGTTTTCGTCTAATTAAAAAAAAAAAGATTAATTTAAAAAATTTGATTTACGTTGTTTGGCTTGAAAAAATACATATTCTAGGCTTGCGAAAACATATTCACACGTCACGCATATAACAAAACAGCTTGTAGTAAACTTTAAAATATTTTGTAACTGTTACTGACTAATTCTTGTATAATTACAGTATATTTTTGATTCACAAAGTTATATTTAGTAAATATACAGCGTTTGTTCATTTGCAAGAAGAGCGTTTGTGTGAATAACGAAAGATGTTTGTGTTGTTAAATATATATAGTAAACAGCTACTAACATAGCCACACGCCACTCATCATTTCTGGAAATTCCGCACATTCGGAGAATAGCCTAGCTGCTTTGAGGAGGGTTGCACTTTTAAACAGTTTAACATTATCAAGAATTTTATTGTAGTTGCTAACATCAACAAAGCGGCAAATTTGATTATCATTAATATATTTCGAATGTGTTTTGCGTATTTTAAAATTCGTTGTTAAAAAAAATGAACAACGGATTTGGGGGCTTACATTTTAGATATAATAAGGGATTTTAGTAAAACCAAATAAAGGATTTCACCTTAAATTATGTTATCTCAACTATCAAAATTGCACAGAAAAATAAGCATAAAACATATTGGAACATATTTAAATGAAAAGGTGCGAGAATAAATAAATAAATAAATATGTAATGTTTTTGGAACCGGAGCTAAAATATTTTTGTAGATAAACAAGTTCTGGTAAATTTACAAAAACATTTGTAAACCTGTTGTATTTGTAACCTTGCAAGAGCAACAGCTGTACTTATATATGAAAATTCTGGCAGAAATACTTATCTTCGGTGATCTGCTAATACACTCTAAGACGTTCAAGTTAAGATATGTGCTAATGCCTGATGAGTCATCACTTCCGAGATCCCACTTATCGCGAGGTTACTTCTTACATAGGACGGCAGCGCAGAGTCCATTGTAACTGGTTTGAAAAGAATGAGTTCTCCCAAGTTACGGGTTTGCGACATTAATTTTCTAACAGTACAGGCCAGGTTTTGTAAATTTAAGTGATTTTAGTTTCGTTAGTACGAATATGTACTTTTCTCTTAAATCTTTTAAGAAATGTTTAAAATTATTTCTTAATAAAAATTTTGTATTCGTTCAATATTTCTCTAGACAGCCAAATGTAAAAAGTGTGGTGCAAAATACGAGTAGACTACATTCACATGGTTTAGCAAGGCTTTCTTTGAATAAAATATGACAAGTGACAATAATAAGCAACAGAATACAAGGATGAAGAAAATAAAAACACTCACAAAAATTCAGCAGTTGTCGGCAGCGTTCATTTTCTCCTGTATGTACAAAGATACCCCCTTTTTTGACGTGTGAATAACATACCCTTGTAATTAAGTGTCAAACTAATTACAGTTTCCCCGTGAGCTCAGTAAAAACTTGCTATTCTCTTTTGAAGGTTAAATACCGCTTATTAACACGAGATTATGATATTGAAAGTACGTATAACATTTCGAAATTGAGCACGATGTATGGATGCATCTGTGGCTTAGTGGTTAGTGTACTTGCTTCTAATCTAGAGGTTCCCTGTTGGAACCCCGTCAACCCCAATGGGGATTTTCAAAGTCGTAGTTGGGTTCGGACATCCCTGACTGAGCCGCACAAAGTGTGTTCTGTGCTGTCCTGGCTGACCTACAATTTGCATAGCATAAAAACTACTGTGAATCATCAAGTATACAAATTACTTTGTAGAAGTCCAAACAATAACTTGTGATTTCGCAGGAAAATAATTTAAGTATTACAACACATGGTGTAATTCTATAGGATATCCGTCGGTAGGTTACCATACTTTTGGTACAAATACTGACTATATCTAGTATATTTCAAGCAAATTTTGGAAAGTTTACGAAGATTTATTTGCAGTGTTACCTAGAATATTTTGGAAACTAGTTTCCAACACACTGATATCTACCGAAAGCATAAACAAATTTCAAATTATCTTCTTATATTCGTAAAGTATGCATTTTATTACTTTTTCAAAGCATTATTATCCCATTGTTGCCAGCCGTATGTATAAAATCTGAACACGCAGCCTCAAGCAGTCAGAAGACGGCTCCACTTGCTTGCACGCAGCCTCAAGCAGTCAGAAGACGGCTCCACTTGCTTGCACGCAGCCTCAAGCAGTCAGAAGACGGCTCTACTTGCTTGCACGCAGCCTCAAGCAGTCAGAAGACGGCTCTACTTGCTTGCACGCAGCCTCAAGCAGTCAGAAGACGGCTCCACTTGCTTGAAAGCTACAAATGAAAACCGCTTGACATCTACCGTTCGCATCCGAGTAAACTTCAGAATCGATGAAATGAGGAGCTAGAGCTATGCCGACCATATTATTTGATGGGTAGACTGAAAACAAGCTCGGGTGACCGGGTCGTACAGTGATCATGCAACTACAGCACCTTGAGAAAGGAGAGGGGAAAGAAGGAGGAAGGGAGCAATCAAAACTTTATTGTGTGCTCGGACCAGGATATATTCACTACTTACGAGTCGCGGACTGTCAGTTGAAAGAAGTCGTGGCTTCATAAATTACGCTTGTTTGATGTTTGGGTGTGTTCGCGTTTATGTCGCCCGTTGACGTATTATCAACGCTTCTAGGGAGGTGCATTATTGCATAATGCTATACATTTATATTCTCAAGTAAAATAGTTAAATACTAAACACAGCCACCGTGTTTGTACAAAACGTTATAGGATTTAAAAAGGTCTACATAGTAAAAATTAAAAGAAGAGTTAATCAAAATAAGATAAGTATTTTACAAACAACCGTAGTAAATAAACCATTAGAATGCTGTTACCGATTTCAGAAAACTAGCAAGGAAAGAACAGATGCGCCTTTAATATGCCAACGCACATAAACAATTACCAAAAGCCAACAAAATAACTGGTGGTCGATGAAATCTATTTTTAATTTTGGCATCCCTGTTGCCAAGTAGAAACGAGCTCGAAGAACGTCAACACTCTTTTCATCAGCATTACGATAGGTGAGTTTTGTAGGGGCACGTTTCCATGGCAACCACGAAGCTTGTGTTCAGAAAAGCAAGACACGATCAGCAGCAAGCGTGTTATTGAAGAGCCGTATAACTCACCTGATAGTCTGTGTCGTGTCTCGCTCAGGAGATTTGCAGTCAAAGGAAAACTTTGCTTTATTAGGGAGATATAGTTTGGTTTTAGCGTTATATTACAACAGTACATAAATTTTATCTAACATAAACAGACCGCCTAAAAATGTATGTGCTAATAATGCCAAAGAAACTTGTAGATGCTAGAAAAGAGAAAATATCATGCAAAGAAAAACTTTCATTAAAAATGATGGAGAATTGCGCAATTGAATGCACGTGTGTTTATTTCCTTCAGCTGAGGCAGCTCTGCAATCGAAACAACCAAAACCGCATCAACAAATACTTCCCAAGGTTCATACCCCCCCC
>NQII01002073.1:99320-117232 GCA_002778355.1 Clitarchus hookeri
CCCCCCAGTTTTAACAGTCAAATGTAATTAGGCAAATGTTTATATGTAATATGCATAATTTGCCATATAAACAATTAAACCAATATTACAAAATATGTGCTATAATTATCATTAAAGCCATTATAGGCTATTGACGGTACAGTGAGCACTTTTGAAAACACGCTCATTTGGAATAACAGTCAATAAATATATTTTATTTAAGCCTTAGATGTTAACTTTTGAGTTCGGTGGAATCTACACGATGTGATTATTACTAAGATGGCAATATTTATTTAAAAGGGTTTTTAAAGGGTTGAAAATGACTGAAATAAAAATCGCACTAGGGCCTCTAAAGTGCTCACTTTATCGTGAACAGTCTATATCAATACAGGCGCTGTCAAGTGATAAAGTTGATCCGAATATAGTCACATATAGTGAGCATTTATATCATGACTTTAGGAAGGTAAGAGAGGCTTGTGGGATCACTTTCATGTCTGTGTGTTTGTGTGTGTCGTCGTCCCCCCTACTCCAAAAATTATGCTTTAATTGTAAATCACCAATTTAAATATAATTATTTATGCTGAAGTAAATATAAAATCTGACAAAATCGAAAACACGTAACCATAATTTGCGAGCTGCTAATAACGAAATATGTTTCCAACAGTGCTCCCTGAAAGAGTAAATATTAAGTAAGGAATATTTTATTTATAAATAGTGTACCAACACTTACTAACACTTCACATATAAACTATTTCTTACTTGCCGTTACCAACACAGTACTTCTCTCTCTCTCTCTCTCTCTCTCTCTCTCTCTCTCTCTCTCTCTCTCTCTGTTTTTAATTTGTGTTGATTACGAAACAAATAAACACAGCGTGAGCACTACCATTGTCAAGACATTCTTATTTGATGTCTCAAGTTCGTAAATATTGCTCAAGCACATGCAAACAAGAGGGTTTTCATGAAGCTCATCACATTTTTGTGTTTCGTAAGACTTAAATATTTCTGTTTCATAGCCAGTGCTTAAGATAGCAATTTTGCTTAAGACGGTAAAATAGCCTATCTTCACCAAGTTAACTGTATACATCACCTGAAATGGTGAACGCCGATTTGATGTCATACTTTGAAGTATTCTATATTTCTGCAAAATGGCTATATTAAAGTTTGCGTTGGATTGGGATTTAAACATGTTACTACATATGGGGAGAAAAATCCACGTAATCCTTCCTTGGTATAATATTTAAGGGACTGTAATCCTACAGAGACGGTTAATTTTCATATATGGAACTACTCCTTACGCTATAAAAACTATATAACCCACATGTTGTAATATTTATGTTCAAAATATATTTTAATTAATCTCACATGTACATAAATTACTACCGACGTATACTTACTTATTTACAAAAATGGCAAATCATACGGTAGGTAGAAAAAAACATAATCGACATCACTGCAACTATCTACATATTAAGCACGGCCAATTTCAAATACGAAGTTTATAAAATCAATCTTTGCCATAAATTAGCTCAGAATAAATGTCTACAATTATGCTCAAAGTTATTTATAGTCTGTTTTTATTAATAAATCAATTAATTGCTTTATTAATACCGTTTTTTTTACAATATATTATTGTGTTCTACATTTTCCCCAAGCGAATTTAATTACACTTTAATGAATTAGCGTCACGTTTATTTTCAATCAAGATTTTATGTAAGTTAAAAATTTGAGGAAAGCTATTTTTCTATTCGCGTATATCACGCAGTCATTACGTTGTTTATTTATATATCTTTTTCACAACCTGTTAAGATTTATTGTTTAAATTAAAACTTTATTATTGCATACAGAACTACTTAACATAATTCTTGAAAACAGAAAGGACTGATTTCAGTCTGTGCTATTCAATCTGAGACTCAAAAAAGAATAAAAAAAAGTTACGGTTAGAGTTTCAACAATAACAACATGGTAAAATTATTGTCAGTGTAAAAATATCTGTTAAGGTATGCCCAATGCCCTGCTTACCCTCGTTTTCAAATTTTTCACCCAAAGTGTAAACTACAATGAAACAAAGTAAAATGTAAAATGTAGGGGATACACTTCCTTTAGCTCGCGCTTCTCCACACCAGTAGTGGCAGTAGTTTAAAACAAGCTTTCTTTTGAACTCGCCATCTTCACGATGTCGTGTTGCATGTTTACTATGAAACGTGGAGCGGAAATACCGCCCTCTTGACAAATAAGACGGTCTTGACCAAGAATGTCGTAAGCACAGTCTTGAGACTTGACTACGACTACTCTTAAGTGCAGTATTACTTGCTTTTTATGCCATGCGTTTTCTTTAGGAAATATCACAATAGCACTTTCAAGCTAATTTTCCAATGGTTTCTTTTTAAAAAATTGGAAAATGTTGAGAATAGACTGTAATGTTACCATTAAACCAAATATTTTAACCATAGTACCATATCGATAATTTTGACATGTTTGTAACTATCAAAGTTTGGATGTATAATTATAATTAACAACTTGCAAGTGAATGTATAGTTTCATTAGAGGTAAGTGTGATTGAGCTCCTGGTGCGGACAACTCGCTTAGTGCAGCGGATACGCACCACACGTGCGGTGGTGTGGTATCTGGGAAGGTTACAACAATCGACTGACCACGACTTAATTACGCACGTGGTGAGCTGGATGTATCTGGTAGGCATGCCATTCCTTCAGTTTCTCCTCCTCCCCCCCTTTTTTAATGCAAGATAGCTACTACTCGCATCGAATCACTGAAAAAAACTCTTCACTATTTAACCATCGTGGTTAATTAATTCTGTATCTGACATTACTGCTCCACAAACTTATATAAATACTTCGCGATTTGGTGCTGTAGTCTACTTCATTGTGTTTAGCAAGAAACATATTTGAATAAAGGAATTCAGTTATAATTGTTCACTGCAGAAATTCTATTTGATTGTCTGTAAAAGTTCGTGTTTGGTTCTAATTGTGATATAAATATTCCTCAGCCAAAATAACAATTATTAACTTTATCTCATAACCTTTATTTACGCCCTGCAGTGGTGCGTACAAGAGGAAACAAGAAAAGTACAACTGCGTTTGGCGTTGGGTGTTCACGAGCAAGCTTAATTCAATAAGAAAACGTTACGAATTTAAGTGCGACAAAAATATTGTTGTCTTGTCCTATCGCTTAGGGAAACTGCGTCTGAAAGGCATAGAAATAATATTTTGAACCATTTCACAGTATTTTATTTTTCGATTCTATTGTGATATTTATATGAAATAATTCTGCAAGCCTAATTTTTATTAAATCCAATTTACGATAGCGTATTTGACAATGTGTGAATATATTTAATTATATTTCCACTTAAGTGCAAAGGACAATGTTTACTCTTTACGTAGGGTCTTACACAGTACAACTCGGAAGCTACATTTATTGTATGAAAATTGCAACTATCCCATTACCTGCATACAAAACTGAAATATCCGGTAGACATGCAACACCAGTGCTACCTGGCGGCGGGAAATGTTAGTTACCAAACTAAGAGCAATGAGTTTCTCAACCTGAGTAGAATAAACCTTACCGTGACATTGCGACGTGCCGCATTATTGAAACACATTGGCAACATCGCCAGTAGTTTTCATGGAGTTCACAGCAACGTAATTTTACGTCTCCAGCACTCGAAGTGTGAAATTGTTCAAATGAACAGGATGGGCTGATTGTTATGTAACTTCGGAAGGAACATTTCACAGGGACACTGTCAAGCCGACGTTTTATTGGCAGGCAACTGGCCAATAATGTCCGCTGTACAGTACAGTAGGCGTGTGTGGTGAAGTGTGGACCAATAGGTCAATGCTTAGTGGGGATACGGCGGCCAACAGAGCTGGCGTCCTCTGCATTGGTGGATACATCCAACTCACTTCTAATATCTCTTGTCTGTTTGTCAATATACTGCACAAAAACGTTTAGCATATATATCAGAATCCAGGAAGTTGTCTTGAATAAGAGTAGTTTACATTTCATGCTGTACTCCTGATAGCACATAAAGTGGGGGGGGGGGGNTATACATTATCCCAGTATGAAACAAACAAAAGGCACAAACTGAAAAACAACGTAAACAAAGGAATCACATATGTTTCAATAACAACATAAATGGTCTTCTGAGATGCATTAACAAACTGCAATAACGTGTGGGACCTCCACGACTCGTGAGGCACGCTTGTATCCCACGAGGCATGCTAAAAACAAGATAATTAAACATTTTCTGAGGCCAATGGCCGCATTCCTCAACTGCAGCTGTTTTTAAGGCCTGAGGTTTAACCTACTGTGTCTGTGTACGTGCAAGACGCATGTCGCTGGAGGGGAAGACGCCATGCTTACATCATTCACACAACGTAGGTACGATCCAGTCTTACTAGAAACGTTAATATTGCGTATTAGTATAAGCTCTTTGTGAGCAGTATATGTTCCCCAGTCGAAGCGTTAATAATTTACGTACTTATTCGGAATCTTCCTTACCCCTAGACGCGTGGCAACATTGTCTGTTCTTCCAACATATAGTAGTGTACGGTTTCTATCATCGGCGACTGATGGTTATGTAACAATTTGTGCGCCTATAAATAATTTTTTGTGTAAACTAACGATTTAAAAACATGATTTTCCAGCGCTAAGGACCTAGCCACGGTGCATTTATGTGGAGGGGAGTGTATTGTATGGTTTCACCTTACCATCTGTGTTGTGTACACTTCAAGGTCTGACAGGGTCCGGGACACCACCCCGGCATAAGGAAGGTAGAGGGTGTGGGAAAAGGAGCAGAGATGGAATGAAAGTTGACAAAGGAAACGGAAATCTTATTCTCCGAGAGGACCATTTCTCCTTGCGTCCTGCCGACCTCCCTTCAGGCAGAGATGCTCCCGGACGAGTCTCCATGCCTGACTGCGAATTAAGGGGGATGGCTTATGGCGTTCTGCCGACTAAACTTTCGAGAGGCGGGAAACTTTTTCTTCTGTTCCTTTCTTCGTACGCACGACCAGTTTTCATTTGTGTTCTGTTTAAACGATTAGAAAATACTGTACACCTGTGACGTCTTCACCTCCACAGTTAAAAGTTTCCCTACACTCGCTAATTTTGTCACATAAATTTACAGTTGATTTACGAAAGCGTGATCCGAAGGGACGAATAACGAAGCTGAGCTCCGTAAATACAAAGTACACAGCGACTCCGTAACTGCCATAGCTTCTGATTTTGGGAATGAATAACGCCAAGTCTACACGAAGTTTATTGCCCACTGTAACCAGAAAGTTATCGTTTTTATGCAGTTGGGATATCCACGCCACTTAATGTATTCAAATTAGTTTCATGCACTTTTAAAAGTTAGGAACACTTAAAAACACCCAAACATGACTATTAACTGAAAAAGTTATGTCACAAACATGTGAGGTAAGATATGTATACCCATAATTAAGAAGAGAATGTCATAGGTTAGTTGTGAGTGTTACAAATTCTGAGTCTCCTGGTTCGTGTTCGAATCTCGCTGTAGAATTAAATAGTCACTGTTTTCAAAATAAATTTTTATATATATAGTAAAACGACAACATAACAAAAATTGAAGATTTTTTTGTTATCTTTTTTTGATACTGGGAGTACAAAAAAACTAACTAATAATTACGGAAAGGTATGCGAATTCACGGAAAGTAAATACATACACGTGTAGTTATACTTGAAGCAGTGGCATGCGGTGAAATGTTGCAAGGTAAGCTGGTGCTAGCTCACTTCTGTACTTTCTCAGTGCATGCAGTAGGAACCAATAACCATTGCGGAGCCTAGGGAAACTGACTGTGTTTCGACCGGTAACGAGCAGGCAAGGGATCCATCATACACGTCCTGTGGCACCACCTGCCGGACCACGTTTTAGTGGTGGAAGTGTAAACTAGCAAGCCACAGAGCTAACGCCAACTTACCTTGCAACAGTTCACCACACGCCACTGACTGTCAGGAGACTTCTCTACCTCTCAGCAGTGCCACTGTCGCGTAATTACGTCACGATAGTCCTCCGAACTGACCGGGATGACAGGCCTGAAGCGACGATGCCAGTCAGTTGGGAAGAGTAGCATCTTGTGTAGCGCTTTCAGAGTCTTATTAACGTGAAGATATTCCAGCCATCCGAGGCATAGAAGCGAGCGAGCAACAAGTGTGTAACAGACTCGCGTACTTATCGCCTGGCGCATCTACACGCAAGGATCCGAAATAACGTGCAGTGTTCCGCCGCAACTAAGGCACTTCAAGCGGCCACCCTGTCATTTTATTAGTACAAAGTGTATAACAAAGTTCACGACATCACCCTATACTAGTTTTCATACTTTCCGGTCACTATACTTTTTGTTAGGGATGTGTAAAAAAGCAGTTTTTTTTTAGCAATGTGACTCGGAATTATTGTTTATAATGTGCGTGGTATCTTGAAAGTAGTATTTTCTACCTCGTCTCGAGTGTATTTTCTTTTCGTAGACCAGTGCATGTAAAGTAGTTCCGTGAAACCTAAATGCATTTCAAACACTCTTCAGCGGACTTCAAGCTCCATGTACATGGCCGTCTTAAGGAGAATCCCCAGCAAACAAACACGGAACGCCTCAAGGCCTCGTCTGGTCATAAGGAGGCATTGAGACGGGTCCTCGCGCGACTGCGATATACATTCCGAGGCAGCTGAATTTCTCGCTTATTATATCTGTAACAGGAGGATATCATTACACGCAGTGTAAGCCAGTGGATTAAACTGCAGTTGGCACCGCGTAACTTTATCCTTCCCTTAAGAAATCTGTGTAGGAAAGCCATAAAATGCTGTTTTTATTTATTCAAATTTTTAAATATAGCTTATTTAGGACAAAAGTGACATAGTGGTGGCTGTAGATAATTGTTCTTTAACTTACCTGGAAAAATTTGCATTCCCGGGAAATTTACTTACCGAGATAGGCGTGTACGCGCAAACACTGATTTTACAGGCATTATTTTACTATAATATCACACGATTGTATTATTATAGTTGGTTACTATTGTATTGTGTTACTTATGCTTTTGTACTGGTGGAGTTAAGACTTGGCGTAGGAGTAACGTATTTACTTTCTATCATTCTCTATTTGTCACTCGATGGACGGTTCTGCACTTGATTTTAGCTCCACGTCAACGCTTGTTTACACGTGGCGAAAAACTACTTTGCGTTTAAATGTGAAAATAAACGGTCGTTTTAGATGGATTAAGTTAAGTGCGTGCTGTATTATATTGAAAGTGACTTGTATAAAAGCCAACGACAACATCCACAGCCAGGATTCAGATAATATTAAGCGTGGTGCATGTGCACCAACGCCGCTATGCGCAGTATTGTGTCCCGTCCATGTATGAGAATAAGTTTTTTTCGATTTACACCATCGCAAGAGAAATCAAAATTTGCGTAATTTTACACAGATAACGAAAAAGGTAAAAAAAAAAAAAAAAAAAACTACAATTGCGTGTCATCTTGAGGGCTCTACCGCACTTTGAAGTTTTGTAAAGTTTACGTTTTTACAGACCTAAACCGTGTGCCTAAAATAATACAAAAATCATGTTTAAAAGGTATTTTATTATTGAAATTAATGAAACAAAGCACAAGAAAACGAAATAAACAAAATAGAGCTTATAATCAATGACAAAAACTTAGAATTTAAACTTATTTTCATGTCCAAAATGTGGCATTTCTGCTCGAGATTGCAACCTGGTTCTAATAAAGCCATCTCTAGAAGTAGCGTCAGTTACACTTTGCGAGGCCTCTGTTACCAGTTTAACACATCTTACCACAGATCGTGTGTGACAAGGAAAGTCAACCATTTCCAAGCTCTTATCTTTTGCCATGTTTTGAAGGTCCTCATTAGAAATATGTTGAAGAACCGGCGGTGCTGTAACCTGACACTCGCGCCACACAATAATTTCGGTGTAATCTCTAGCAGAGAAGTAAATTTTTGTTGGTTTAAATATCCTGCGTTTAGTGGTACTTTCAACTTCTCTAGCTTTTATTATTCTTCGCAATGCCAGCTCCTGAATGCGGTCTCTATCATCAAAGAACATACTGACAAGTAGGTTTTCTTGGTGCGCAAAAAAACCATTTCTTTCGATAACAGAATCCACAACAAATCTCAGCTTTTCAGGTAAACATTGAGAGTTCATAGTCAGTTGAAAAATATGTTTGGCTCCGTCCTTAAAAGACGTCCTTTGCTTGATTAGGAACCAAATCGGAGCGTATACTTCAACCTCAAAGTTGACAAGTAATTGCAAATTTTCTGATGGATTAAGAGTACTTACGTAAAGTCTGAGTATACGATTAGCAGAAGTAAGCCATCTCGAGTGCGCCATTTTTCCAGGTTGAAGGTTTGCCAGCTCAGGAGTACAGGAATCAGTTGATACAGCTTGGCATATCTCATAAAGATATTTTTGATCCGTGCTTAGTTCATCGACCACATTTTTCGGAAAGTCAGGCAAATTACCAGCCACCGCCCAAAAAGACACCGTGGTTTTTTTTTCGCAACCAGCTAATTGTTTTCCAATAGGTCCGGAATATTCTCTAGGAACGGAAATCCCACCATCTAAGGTCAAGAATAAATGACGAAGGGGCAACTCATTGGCATGAAGCATACAAACACACCATTGTTACGGCCTCCCAAAATACTCATCTAAATATTTAATCACGCCACCCTTCCAACCGGTGTTAGTTGCAGTTCCATCACATCCAACGTAAATTACATCATCTAAATTCCAACCTTGACCCTCTAATAAAGTTGTGATCTAAGTAAGAATTCCCTTTGCAGTGCCACGACTTGGCGTTGCGTGTCCCAAATATATTGATCCAGGTTCTGCTAAAATTGAGATGTGCTCTTCTAAAACTTCTTTGCGATGGTAACGATCCCCTATTTTCCCATTTATCAGATTCTTGTCTTTTCGTCCATCAAAGTAAATGATTTTCTTAACAATACCTCCAATTTATTTTGAAGCTTCTGCCCGGGCTTTAGATACAGCTCTGTGGATCTTGTTTTTATCTATAACCAGAGTTAAATCATCGGTAGAAACCAAGCCGACGTCAGCCAAAACCGCAGAAGCAACAGCAGCAGCAGCAGATCGCGTCGATAAACCGTATCTATCACAGACATTAGCAACTGTTGGCAACGGCAATGCATTCCGATTTACCGTTAAAGTCGATGGTGTCTCTGCAGAGGGCGTGTTTGTTGAGGATACCTCTGTTATAGGATACGTTTCTGGGGAAGACTCAGGCACCGAATCTTCATCACAATTTGCTGAGACGGAATCGGTTTCTTGAGTAGAACACGACTTTTTTGCTGCCCTTTGACTCTTCAAACTGTCTCTGCTGTCATTTCGTTAATCTAGCCGTTTCTTTCTTATCAACACCGCTTATAACCATTTTCCTGTCATTCCTTTGATCCAACAAAAAACTTCTCTCATTGTTGGGAACTTTCTTAGGTTTTAAACACGAACGATTCAAATGAAGTGCATTTACAAGTATCAACGTCGAAAAGCTTCTCAGATGACTCTAAAAAAACACTTCAGTTTGTTTTCAAAACTATCATTCCGTTTGCTTTTGGGGTATCTTTTCAAATTGAGGTACTTTTCGAAATAGGATTTCAGTAATTGAATAACTCGTTCCTTACTTACGATTGGAATCGAAACTTTGGTCCAAATATTGTTGATCTCTTCAAAAACAATCGCATATATATCTGAATCGGATGGATCATTTCCATTATACTTCAATTGCAGGTCGTTCTTGATAAATAAAATAAATTTAATGACGTCCCTTATAATTGGTAGCTGCCGATACGCAAGTTCTTTTGTATGGTCCCAATGTAGCACAAGTAGTCTCACTACGCCTCGAACTCATTATTTAAAAATCAGAAAATCCGCTTTTAACACTGTAACATTCGCAACTGTACTTTCATAGTACAGCTCGCGCTTTGTCTTTGCTGCGTTCGACTCGACAACGGACGACGCGAGGAGACGCAGTTGGCGGAGTGCGAGCGAGATCGTCAGTCGGCGCAGTGGTGGAGCGGGCGGCGCGAGGGCAGGGTAACCAATCACACCCACGCGGGCACTTGAGGGTATTTGCAAGTTGAAACATAACAAATTCCAAGTCGCCGGTAACGTGTTGTTGCATGTAAATCAAAACGTCGTGTATGTATTACACCTAAATAGAACAAAAAGTATTTTTTTTTTAAATATTGAGTTCAGGAGCCGAAATTAAGGATAGCGAAATATTACCATGAAAATGTAAATTTTTCAAAACTTTGAAGATCGGTAGAACCCTAAAGACAAAGTTTTATTTTTAAAATTATTTTCGTAATCTACGATCAATTACGCAAATTTTAAGAGATCTTGCGTTAAGGAAAACAAAAAAAATATATATTTTCGGGACACACTAATGCGCAGGGCTCTGAACTGGCATGCAGTGTTTTCGCAGTGTCGCGTCTCCTACGTGACCTTCAACGGTTACCCCATCACTTTGTTTGTGGAAAGTCTGTGGCAAGGTTCAGTGCATGCGCCGCGAGTACATTTGTGTGCATACAGCACGTATATTTGGAGATACGGCATTTTTAACTATGTTGGAGTGCTCTGAAATGGTATTTTCAATGTGTGTGACGTTTTTAAAGTAATCGACATAGTCTGAAGTGTATGTTCTCTCCGTGTCTCAGCTCGCTGGACGCACGTTTATTATTCTCATAAGAAAAACCTGTATTTCAAACACATTGCAGCGCAGTTGGGGCGCCAGGCAGACGGGATCCTTAAGGAGGCTTCATAGGACGTCGGCTCTGGCCTAGGTCGGAGCTCGAGGTCCATCATCGGTTGCACGATTGCGCCCACAAAATAAGTTCCTTCTGCTTTATTTTTCCGCGTTCTTAACATAACATGTGTTAATTCTCGTGACCTCAGCACCTTCATAATAACTATATTCTTATTATTTAAAGTTTGCCTTTTACGCACAAGGCAAATTTCTTAAATAATCACGTGAAATAACTGAGCGTTGAACATTAAATTTCGTCCCATTTGTGCTCGTGTATTGTCGATGTGATTAATTTTGAAATGCGCAATTGCAGCGAGACACTACAACCGCCTGTTCTGGCGCAGCGAAGCTAAACACGATTCCACTCTGGGCTAGAATAAGTACGGGTACTCATATACACAAGGAGAGTTGGAAGAAGTGGGAGGGATAGAGGGAGAGGGACAGAGAGTCGTGTAAACAAACAATGGCACGCCGCCTCTTCAAGAACCTAACATGGCGTCTTGTGATGGCTGCTAGGGGGGGGGGGAGGAGACGACGAGGGAGAGTAAAATGGAAGGGCATTATAATCTCTTCAGTTCTGTGAGGACGGTATTNAGGGCATTATAATCTCTTCAGTTCTGTGAGGACGGTATTCATTGAGCACGAAGTGCAGCAGGGCTGTACAAGTTGCTGGCAGCGCCGCGAGTGAGGCACGAGTGCTGT
The DNA here is from genome assembly GCA_002778355.1 of Clitarchus hookeri. Classification (NCBI taxonomy): domain Eukaryota; kingdom Metazoa; phylum Arthropoda; class Insecta; order Phasmatodea; family Phasmatidae; genus Clitarchus; species Clitarchus hookeri. Next base: position 110,806 of record NQII01002073.1, read on the forward strand.
GCAACCCCTGCCAGAGGTTCGTTACGGCTCCAGCCTACCTACCGCTTTATCTGAGTTGCAATGTATTTGAAATACACGTTTTCCCACGAAACTATTTAAACTGCGTCCAATGAGCTGATCTACGAAATGAATACACACTTCAAACGAGGGCTGTTGAGTGCTTTCAAGACCTCACGCACATTAGAAACACCATTTCAGAGCACTCAAAAATTGCTAAAAACGGCTTTTTCAAAGCGCTGCATCTCAGAATATACGTGTTAGGTACTCACAAAACTACTCAAGGGCTCTGCATGACCCTTCTCACAGGCTTTCCACCAATCAAATAATAGGGTCACCGCTGTAAGTCCCATAGGTACACGCAGTGTAACTAGAACACTGCACGCTAGTTCAGTCTTGCGCTTAGCGGCGACGGGGCACTTGATGCGCGTGACAGTGTCGCCCTTATCGCTCCCGCGCTTCGCGGCCTCGAAGGCGGAATAAAGCACCAGGCAAGCGGGAGCCTTAAGTTATAGCTCAACGTATAACGTTACATTTCTCCATTACAAACTCTCCTCCACTACCACAGTGGTGCAATACTATTTGGAATTATTACCCCGAGCAACACGTTCACGGCAAAATTAGGACTTCTAATGCTAAAAGAACTTTATTAATTGGTTCGTTGCACTCTTTCTTGCAAATAATCGACTGCGCTATAACGTCTTTTTGAAGTGTTATATAACAAATAACTACCCTCGTAAAATTTTTACGAGAAAGGCGTTTGTAGAGAGAAGGAAGAGATGTAACGACAATCATGTTGGATTCCATTGACTCGTCTCGTACCAACTGTGTTGCGATGTTTCAACTGACGTCTTGTTTCACATAACATCATTAGGAAAAATTCAGGAGTGTAATTTTAAGTGCAGATCGTCAGACTTTTATTTCCCCATTGTTCTTGAAAGTAGTCAATTTGTCGCAACCTCACGATACCATACAGCAAAATTTTTGCAGTAAAATTTTTCAACTGCATTACAAGTTTTTTTAAGAGGACTATATATATTAAAAGTTTTTTTGTCAAATCATTGTTTGCGTGAAAAAAGGCCTATGTGTTTCTCAGTGAATAAAATAACTTGTAATACGACTATCTGTCAAAATAGATGGCTATCTAAGCCGTTATATGTTTAATTTTTTCACATAAGGTGTATTCAAAAAGAAAAACATAGTTAAATGGTAAACAGAAAAAAAATATTGCCTGTATAGCGTTTTCCTGCATAGTTTCGTTAAGAGTTAGGAGAAAGTATACGGACGTAGTAAGATGTGTTGGACGCGTGTAATGAAGTGCAGCCAGCGTCACGCGGAGTACGCCGCTCCGAGGGAAACACTCCACACCTTGCACTGCACATAGCAGCTACGAGGCGCCAGGCGAGCGCGCTAGTGTCGCCCGGTGAGTGGAGACACTCCACACCTTGCACTGCACATAGCAGCTACGAGGCGCCAGGCGAGCGCGCTAGTGTCGCCCGGTGAGTGGAGACACTCCACACCTTGCACTGCACATAGCAGCTACGAGGCGCCAGGCGAGCGCGCTAGTGTCGCCCGGTGAGTGGAGACACTCCACACCTTGCACTGCACATAGCAGCTACGAGGCGCCAGGCGAGCGCGCTAGTGTCGCCCGGCGAGTGGAGACACTTGCGCGGCTCTAAACACAGAGCCGACGAGGACGGCGCTGGAATGCAAGGGCGGGGGAAACGGCAGATCCCCGAGAAAACCCGCCGACCAGTGGCGTCGTCCGGGACAATTCCCACATGCGAACATTCCGGAGCGACCCCGCTTGGAATCGAACCTGGTTAGCCTACGTGGGAGGTGAGTGGTCTGACCACTACACCACCACACCCCAGTGTCGCCCGTATCGCTCCCTCGCTTCAGGGCTTTGGACGCGGAAAAAAGCTTACCATAGATCAGGCTGCAAATATAGAGATTTTTCTATAAAAAGTTGCAAACTCCAATACGTATAAAGATTATTTACTGAACAATTATAAGAAAGTTACCATGGATGTATGAAAGGTAACTTTACCGTTAGTTCTTGCTTAGTATACCTGTTGTTATGATTCAGTAAATGCGGACAAGCCTAGCAAACTGCAGCGACGCGATGGAAACCAGGCCAGGAAAATAATCCAAAATACGGCATTTGGGACAATTACGCCACCGGAAACAGTACAATACTTGGCAACACTTTGTACGGAGTCTGCCTGTCTGTCTGTCTGTGGACCCACACCGAGATGAAGCCATCATGATGCAGCTTGGCGTGCCGCTCGTCGCTTTCCGACACAACACTCATCCTACGGCGACTGTATCATTCAGGTTAGTCATATATTGTAACTGACTGGGACCTACCTCGCCAATAGCTTTTATTTATTGTGTATCATAATAATCAATTAAACTCTGTTCAGTTTTCATAAATATCTTCAATTTAGTTACTATAGCCCTTTCCCCGTACAAGTATAAAATAATTAACCTTCACTAGTCCATATAAATGTGTGTATATATATATATATATATATATATATATATATANTGAGTTCGGCCGCTAATGTTCTCATGTGAAAGTTGGTAGTGAACGGAATGTGTCATTAACAGAAAGGTATCTTGAAATGGGCAGGGCGGCGGATACGGCAGTATTGTTGGCATTTTTCTCCTCCCCATTTCTTCCATCTCATGCATTATTTAAGATACTTCTGAATCACTAGAAGAGAAGGAGGGCAGGAGGTTTTGTCGTAAAGCCCATCTAAACCACTTCTACCAATCCAACTTTGACGTAAATGTCTGAATATGTTTATTGTGAGACCTAACATATGCTACGTTTACACTTTCTCTTCGAATAATAATGATAGCATGAATTTTTACAACGTCTACAATGCACCATAACTCTTTCGTGAACGAATCTTTTTCGCGCAGTCGAATAAATGAGGCAAATTATTAGTTTTACTAAATTTAACAACAGTTATCAACCAACAAGGCTGAAACCAAAATTTTCAGGTGTTTGATATTTGTTGGACTAATTTCCGAAATAATTATAGCCCCGTGAGCTTACTTTCCTGTGTGTATTCAAGAGAAATGCAAAATTAAATATCTGATATTGGTGAATTTCCAAAACTCGTAAAAGAGTGATATATTTTTGTGTTTATCTTTCTTGTTCATTATTCAAGAAGGAATTTTATACCGAATACCGAAAGGTTAACATTAGACCGTACTGTTCAGTTTTCCAATGCAAAAATACATACAACTGAAGTTCTACATGTCCTGAATCTTTAAAAGTAACAATGTCTGTAGGCAGAAAATGTCAAAAACGTGGTCATGAACACCGCCATTATACAGGCGATAATCTCATACAAATAAATGCTCCTTCACATTGAAACTTACCGCATGTAAACTCTGTCTATCGTGCAACACGAAATTCATTTTCCTCATTGCCACACACTGATACATTTTTACATGATCGCAGGTAACAACTGATAAACCAGAAATATATAATGCCTTGACTCGCCTGTGTACGAATTATAATTATACAAATCGTTATTTTATTGCAGTAGTGATGCCAATTTTAAGCATATTTTACAAATATTTATTAAGCCACTGCAGGTTGTTAAAAATATATTTATGTGCAGCTGTTCCTTTTGTAATATTCTGTAAGTAATAAAAGAAAAAAGCTTAACAGAGGTATTTAGAAAAGTTGTTATAAGTTTCGTTTAAAGCAAACTATAACTTTCATTGAACCGATTGTACCAAGTTGTGTAGAAATAAACGATTCTGAACTATAATGAGGTGGTTGCGTTATAGCACTGCTAGCTGAAAATTATTTCTTCGTATCTAGGTTTGGTCAATACATTAAAAACAAGTGTTCAACAGGTAAAGCTTTAATTTAAATTAATATACGGCGGACCACTGTGATTCGGCCATGAATCTCAGTGTTATGACAGACACATGCAATTCTCACAAAACGCCTAGGTTTCTGCATACAATCTGTTATAATCTTAATATCACAAGGTAACTTGAACAATATGACGTAATAACAAACAGACTGGGAAATAATATACACAGAAAAGCAGTACAACAAATATTTTTTTGACTGAAACCGTTGACTGACTGTATATATAATTTAGAGACTTCTATTCAAAATTTTCAAAGAGAGAAATATTTCATTTCGATCACCACGGATTTTTGAAAAAGGAGGGGGGGGGGGGATAAATATAATGTTTATTATCACTCCAAAATTTTGTATTTGCAACTTACAATTTTGGATAATAAGAACATAATTTGCATAGCTTTTACGTTTATAACGAAAAAAAATTGAATTACATTTTTATTGTTTACAAAGTAGAATAAAATTTTTAAGAGTAAATATCAAATACTTTACCAATATCAATGATACATTATGTTACACTGGTGGAAAATGAAAAATGAACAGCACTAAAGCAGTGACGTAGAAACGCCATATGCGCATGGGCACTGATATAAAGCAGTACATACAACCATCAACAGTGCTGTGCTGTGGACAGAGTCGTACTAGGCATAACACAGCTGAGCCCAATACAAGTGTAGTGGAATCGGTGAAAGAGTAGTCTGTTGTTATAATCTGTGTGTAGTAAGCATTGTGAACATGCCACGACTGCATAGACAACCACACTTCGTGCAATTAACGGACTTTGAACGCGGTCGTATTGTGGACCCGAGGGAGGCTTGATGGTCCTTCCGAAGAATTGCCTAACGCGTATGACGTGAAGAGTCTGCTGTGTGTCATTGGTGGTGCCGGTGGTGCAACGATGGTGCACATGCTCGTCAACCTGGTTCCGGACAGCAGCGGCATTCGGATTCCCGCCTGGACCACTGCATCAGACGAGCAGCCATTGCTGATCGCACGGCGACCGCCACACAGATTAGGGCCACTGTTGCACCCAGGGTGTCAGCTAGGATCATCACCAACCCTTTGCTGGATGCTGGACTACGATCTAGGGTGCCGCTTGCCAGGCTTCCTCTCACACCACATCTCCATGCAGCCCGCCTCGGTTGGTGTCGTGAACGACGCACCTGGAGGGAAGAATGGCACGGAGTTGGGTTTAGTGATAAGAGCAGATTGTGTCTTGGTGCCAGTGACGGTCGTTTGCGAGTGCGGCATCGACCAGGAGAGCGGCAACAACCAGAGTGTATACGGCAGTGACATACAGGACCAACTCCTGCCATCATGGTCTGGGAGACAATAGCCTACAATGACCGTACGCCTGTGGTCTTTGTTGAGGGAACACTGAACAGTGAACCCTGCATCCAGAACATCATCGAACCCATTTTGTTGCTGTTCCTACAGCACCAAGGAGATGTTCTCTTCCAGCAGGACAATACCCGTGAACACACGTCTCGTGTTACCCAGTGCGCTCTCGAAGGTGTTCGTCAACTCCCCTGGCCAGCACGATCACCTGACCTGTCCCTCATTTAATATGTGTGGGGCATGATGGGACGGAATTTGGTGCGGTCTGCAATACCAGGAACAAACCACCACCAATTGCAACAGCAGGTGGAACACTATTCCCCAAGATGACATCCGACATAAATATGATCGTCTCTACGCACGACTGCAGGAATGCATCGTCACTAACGGAGGCTACACAAGATACCGACATTGTTGTTCAAGACACTCTGTAGTCTCTGTCCATAGGTGTCCGACCCTGTGGTAATTATCATAAACAGTGTACAACCTGTATAATTATTCAATAAATCCTTTATTCATGTGGGACCATTGCGTCCGGGTGTTCATTTTTCATTTTCCCCCAGTGTATATTAAAAAACCAAAAATTGTGGTTGGTATTTTTTTTGGTATAATCTATAAGATATATTTTGTGAAAAAACTATAAAAATTGCCTGTGACCTTTTCAGCACTTGAGGGCAATGACTTTAAGTGAGTTCCGTTTTATTTTTCTTGTTTTTATTCATAAATAAGAACACATTAAAAATAATTTTTGAGTGAGTGGTTTTATACGATTTTTCCTACTTAGACATGTGTCTATCTTGAAGGTGAAATTTTGAATTCGTCAACATTCTAATCAAATACGTGTATATGGAGTAGAGTGCTAATAAACTCAGTTTCTACTTTGCAAACGGTATTCTAGCGTTGGTGAGATGTTATTCGCACACCCTTTTAACGTGATTGCATCTCCAACTGAGCGCACTGAACACACGGCATAATCATTTTCTGGGTTTAGGTTTAAAACTGTTATTTAACAATGAATTACGTGTTCCATATTAAACAGTTTCAGATTTTCAATATTTCTTCGTATATCCATTACCTATATATATATATATATATTGCCCAACGGATTAACATATAACTATGATGGGGTACTCGCAAGTATTCTTTAGTTGTTCAGATACGGTAGGTAAAATTCCATATATTTGAATTTATATA